>JAUYWV010000123.1:0-17602 GCA_032274565.1 Nematoplana nigrocapitula
GTCATGGGGTGTGCAGCCGCAGGCTGGGCATGTATCTGGTGTTGTGTTGTTGATGAAATGTTGGTAGTGGTTGAGGCATGGTCACCTTCAAAGGGGCGATCATTGGACCAAGCAATGATGGTACATAAAGCAGAGGAAGACAACAGCTGCGGTGGAGGCAGTGCGTAAAGGGAGACATACTGTAGTTGACCAGGACACCAAAGACAGAAAGAACTCGTGCAGCTGATACCTTATTACTTATACCTTACATGCAATAAATGCTGGATGAAAAAGGTTGATAATTATGTATATGTATAGTATGATAATATTTACACAGGGTTTATGAGTTTAAGCAAATTAATCAATATCCCAGTACTTGTATTTATTTCGTTGTGTAAATATATCATCTGCTGATTTTAACATTTTAATAAGCAAGGCCATCAGCCTCATACCTTCTACTCGATTCAAGGAAATTCACTTATACAATTTCAACACATTGTTTTGTAATGTATTTCAATCCATATGGTATAGTACAATAATAGAAAATACTTTACAATTCTATTAATATACATAAACACAGCGCTAACAGGAATGCATATACTTAATGTTATAAAAAGTATAATATAAAAACAATTAGTTAACTGCACCTTATACAGTACATGTTAAGTATACTGTATGTATACTGTATATATAACAGGGTTGCTACAGCAAAGATTTAAAATAATCGCAGGCCAAAACATATTACTGTACGAAACAGTTTACCACGGGCACAGCAAAATTTATGCTTGAGCAATTATTAATTGGTAAAAAAAATTTCCCACCATTATCCTAAGAATACAAACTTTTAATGGCTTCTATTGTGTATAATCTGCTGTTGGGTGATTAATTTTGATGTCATAGCAACGTCTGCTATTCGTGCCTGCTCAGCAAGAGGGGTGACTTTTGAAGAACCGACGATTAATGACATCGCTGTGGAGGGCTGTGTACAGATAATGTCGAACCAGATCTTTGTTGATATCTGGACCAGTATCTTCGATTTGTTGAGTGCTGTTGATGGTTTTTCGAGTGGAAAATCTTGAAGAAGACGTTGGAAAGCTTCGAACCTGGAGCGTTGACTAAGGCCAATCCTCTTGGAAGCTGGCAGATGATTCTAGGTACAGATGATCTTGAGTGCAAGTAAATGGTTCAACCATCGGTGATAATCGCGATCTCCACGTTTATTTCGAAGGTTTCGAACCATAGTACTGGAGCCTCATTGTAAAATAATCGGAGCTTCACAGCAACGCGTATCACAGCACTTTCTTCTTTTACCATTGCCTTAAACTACAAGTAAACAGGAAGACACTTACTTGAATCAGTAGCTCTCCTCTATACCAATCAGGCAGAAAGTGACTGAGAAGGACAAGGTGAGGAAAACTAGCTATCGATGATATAACGTTGTTGTTGTTGTTGTTGATTACCCCTGATGTGAAGACATTTCAGTCGGCCCTGAGAAGGCTGAGGAACTAGTCAATTTGAAAGGATGTCTGAAGTTTTTCTTCAGTCACAAAGCATCCTAGGTCTTGTTTTTTGGCGTTGCTAGACCTCGGGCAATTGCTATGGATGAGTGGTGGTCTTCTCCTCACCACAGTGCTCGCAAAGGCCATCTGCTACTTTTCCAATTCGGGCTCAATATATCTTCACAAGGCTGTGTCCAGTGCGAAACTGGCAGAGCTGGGTGCGTTCAAATCTGTTCAGACTGTAAAGCTCTTGTAGGGCCATTCTGAGTGTGGTTGATTGCCTTTCCAGTTGTTGGTTATCTTGTTGTTAATGTTAGTGGCAACAGTCCTGTAGATGAGAGACTCTGAGCTCTGGCCTCGGTTGCATGTGTTCTTATTAAGTTGGTCGGCTTTGCATTTCCTTCTATCCTTACGTGACCCGGAATCTATTGGACGGTCACCATGATGTCCTTACTGTTTAGGGTGATCAAGTTGAGTCAGATAATCTCGGCAGTACCTTCTTTTTGGTTTGAGGGGCCTTCTCCCCGCTTTCTGACTACTTGATTGTCAAGAGTTATGCGGATGTTGCAGGTGCTCTTTCCTTCATCGATTTTATTGATGAGATGTTAGGTTGCTAGTTCGACCGCTTTCATTTCTGCATTGTAGCTGCTACTGATGCTGCATGCGGGTCTGATCAATACTTTTTTCTAAATCCTTCCAACGCATATAGCAGCCGCTTCCTCCATTGGTTTGACCTTCTTGCACCGAGTCGTACGTCAAGCCAGTCACATCTGCATCTTCCATCAGCGGATGGAGGATCTTGTCAACTGCTCCTGTTGTTGTTGTTGTTTGTCAGGGCTTCTGGAGTCGCCTTCTTTCCGATGTCGTTGTGAAGAAGTCTTGAAAATGATCTTGTCCGGTTGGGTCCAGAGTGGTAGGCTAGGGATGACTTTGTTCTTATATATGATATTTTTTGGTTTGTGCTGTTAGAATTTTCTTGCGCTCTTGTAGATGGATGAGATACGCTTCTAACAAGAGCTGATCGGACGTTGGTCTCACTAGTGAAAATGCAATGGCATCTGACATAGTTCTGTTGTATTTTAACTAAACTGATTACGGTTTATATAAGACAAATGTCGGTCAAGACCGAGAGTTTTGACCAAGAAAAGAAAGCAATAAAAGCGCAATTATCCAAGTTCAGAGTTGACACGACACGGCAATACTGAATGCTACATGTTAAATATAAATAGAAAAATATATATCATAACATTTGAAAAAATCGCAAATCGCAAGACTTCGCATTAAAATCGCAGGCTGTAGCAACACTGCTATAAACACTCGGTCTATTTGGACAAAAATACACCCTGGATGCATAATTCACAAGATAATATTCCTGGTATCAAACTAGGGCAATATACTGTATGAATATATATGAGGAAAATTTTTACAATTGTTTAAAAATACATGTAAAGAAATGTAGTGCTCCAGCAAACCTTTTAAACATGTGTCGACTATATTTTCAAGGTTATGATTATCAAATCCGTAAGTAAACAACTTTAAGTAGTCTATTTGTCACGCTAAACAGCTGAAAAGTCAGTCCAATATAGACAGTTTTATTTACTGTCAACATGGTTCGAGTAGACGTTTACTAACTGCATACATTCATTGACTTTCTATCAGGCCCGTTGGAACGTTATATAAAGGTTAGGGCACCGCTGAGCTAGCAAGACAAATAAGTCTAATTTGTACTATAAGATAGGCGGGTACCGCGAATCGCATTTCCTACGGCTATGCCTACATTTTGATTTTCTCGTGCAATAATTGTTTTTTTAAAATGTTGAATAATACGACACGTGAACAATTCGTATATTAATTTAACAAGTACCGAAAAGTCCAATAATGAATCCATTCCTTCCTTCCGACAGACCGACACTCTTAGAGAGAAGTTTAGAAATCAAGCCGCAAATACAATTTGGATTTATTCTCCAAAATGACCATTAAAACAAATCGACTACTTTTTACTAATTCTATATTATCAATCGCCTAATTCAAATCGATTTTGAACATGCATACATACAAACAGATCCTTTATAAAGATGCTATGACGCATTTAAAAACTGATACTGTAAATGTCATATATGGGAATAGCAATTAATATACAGGATATCCAGAAAGTTTTAATTTAACTTGATAGCATACAAGAGTATACTGCATAATATTATCGCCCTAATCAACAAGTCGACGGCAATATTAGAGTAAATTATATTACATTTTCTGTTATTTTACCGAAGCTTAACTTGCATATCAACAGAACTAGCACCAAGGTATGAATGACATTAGAAATATAACATTGTTTTTTATAAAAACAACCAGCGAATTTGTTTTCCGGACTCAACAGATCAATCATCGTCCCACGTACACACCTGAAATAGCACTGTAGCTGTGCTGGCTGAGCAAATCAGCCGTGCCAACAAACCTGATGGCTATTTGTCTGGATTCGGCGAAGGAATGGTGACATTGTTGAAGCACTGAATTTGTGTGAAAGTCTGCACAAACCTCTGTGTCAGTCTCAAATAGAACTCTGGGCTATTCGGCAAGTAGTTCGAGTATGTGAAGCTGGGAAACTTCTTTGGAATGGCCGGCTCTATCTGGGTGCCCTCGTGCCATTCGTTGAACGAGGTCACCGACCACGCGGAAGGCCGGGCAGCCATTGCATTCCAGAACTGACGCCTGAAGTAAGCCCCGTCGCGTCGGAATTTGGTGTTACCGGAATTCCATGGGCGTACAGCCGTGTCCAAATAACCCGGACCGAGAGAGGGATGGAACTGGACGGATTCTTCCGCGCAACTCTGATTGATGCGGAGCCAATTTGAACTAGCACTGAAAATGCACAGCAAGCGTGCGGTGTTGAAACGCACTATTTGTGGAATACATAAAAATCACAGTCTGGCTAACCTCCCATCGGACATCGTCTCTGAGGCAAAGTACGTGTAAGCCGCGTCAAATCCCGATTTGCTCAGTTTGGTGCAGTCATCCCGGCTCAAGTACAGCCCGATCGCGAACACATCGTGCGCAGTACCCCTCACAGAAAGTGACGCATCCCGATCATCATCGTTTGTTACTGTCGGCCTGTTACCCAGAATGCGATTCCATCGATGCGGTTCTATCCGGTAGGAGTCGTAGATATAGATGACAGGCAGAGCTGAATTGTTCTTGCCTGTCGGAACACGGGGCGTGCGCGCACGACGATAGTAGGCCGGGTGTTTGGCGTAGCGACGATGAATGTACTGAATATCGCTTAACACGGTCGTCTCGGTGCGTCCTTTGTAGGGTTCTATGTGGAGGGCAAGCTGAGACAAACCGAAAGATATGAAAGGCATTAGAAAAACTGCATTAAAATACATTCGGATGATAATTTCCGTATTATAGGCTGGCCGCGTTATTTAAAAAAAAACATTTCGCGCATGCAATCGAGCTGAAGTCGTTACTTATTCGAATATAAAATCCGCTTCTAATTGGGAATATTAATTTATTGGATTAAACACTAGAATACACCAAAAACAAAGTCAATAACGTCTATCTTTAATTTCCTTTCGCTTCATTCAACACCGCTTCTAAAGCACTTTGATCCCGAACTTCGAGCAAGGCCGCTGACTTCCGCTTTATTGTGGTCTACTCACAATGTTGCTCCGGAATTATACCGTATATTGCCACCATACGTGGTCGCAAAAGGAAACATAGATTGTCCTGTATTAATAATAATATATTTATGGTAATTCTCAAGACTAATATTTCGGGGATGTCATAGAAGTACCGCACAATTTATTATTTACAAAATCAATAGTGTGAAAAGTAAATTTGTGGGCTATTTTTTAGCTCATTGTCTAATGTGTTCAAATCATTAATAAAATTTCCCGTTAGTTTTATAAAATTCGCGTCAATCTTTTTACAAAATGGCTAAATTTTGATTTTCGCCTATACGCTGGTCAAGGATTAAAAGAAAAAAATGATGTGAATAAATCTATTAAAACTAATCAACATTTTGACGGTAACCTTTCTTAGAGATAAAATAACTAAAAAGTACACTACATATACATCAATAAGCTTACTCCTCAATCCCTTCTGTGCAGACCTATGGAGTTATCATGTCTGATTTCCAGACTCCTTTTGCTTACTGTTTATGTACCAACACTACACCCAATGATGGATAATTCCAGTACCAGTTCCCTGAATAAACCAGTTCATCACCTAGCGTTTACAGATAAGAGAAATTATAAAACTAAGTGACTATTGCAACCTCAAGTAAACCTACTACAATTGATTTTAAGATATGGCTACATCTGAAGCAATGACACTTCGCTAATCAATCAGTACAGTATAGTGTTTTGTTAAAGGCAAATTGAGTTATCCGAAGGCTTTATGAATCTATATTATTAAGTAAGCTCCGTGATTCCTGGGTCGGTCGGTCGCGTAACGTTAGAACGCGTCGTCTTATTCGTCAGTTTGCTGACAGAGAGAGAGAGAGAGTGCGAGACAGCGCGACTTGATTCACTCTCTCACTCACACACAGTCTGGATGGCTTAAAGCTGCACAGTCGGTCAAGCTGATCTATTGATTTTCTCTCTCACTCTGGCGTAATCTATCGCGCGTTGAACACAAGCAAGACTGCGGCGCTGCGCTATAGGCGGATGGTCTTCCGCGCTAGCTATTTTCTACCAGTGAGATTTCTAATTCCAATTTACAAAAATTCCCAAATGTCGGATATTCATAACAACACTTGCACGCATAGCTGCAGTGGGCCACTGGTGAAGACAGAAAAAAAACGGACTAACCTTGAGTTGATTTTTATGAGCAAAGTCAAGATACGTCTTCACCATTAGGTCTGAAGAGCCTGTACCAGGAGTGTCTTGCAATCCTTTCGGATACCATGAATATATTATGACACCTATAGAGGAGAAAAATGACAGTCAATCAATACGGAGTATAACCAACCAGGCATGCATTCAATGAAAGGGGGAAGCATAGCAAGGGTAAATCAATTGGAGTAAATAAAATGTGGAAGTCGAATTTAGTTTGGAAAGCTTAAACCGCTCTGAAAAGCAAAATATTCATTGGAAAGCAAGAGTCACTACTCTCTTAATTCAGTAAGACACCAATCTCTGAGAAATGAAGGCCACAATATAATTTGAACGTTTATTAAAATAAAATAACTCCGAGCCTTCGCCGTTCACAAGACAGCGTAATCATGGTAAAGAAATAGCGAGCAAAGCATCAAACTTAAATACAAGGAGCACAAAAACAGTCAGCCAACCACAAACCGACACACTCGTAAAACGGAATAGCTTAAAACACACCGATGAACACATTCAAACCGGCACACAATCCCACAAAGATACGTATACGTACACCGCACAAAAAGCAATCCTTAGCACCGGGAGAAGAACTGTACAATTGACTATCTCAGTGTCTAGTTAACCTGAAAAATTGAGATTTCAGGAGATGTGCGGCGTTGGGGAACGGGGAGTCAGGATTTGTTATTAGAACCCAGTTCATAGAGTGCGGGACCACGTTTTCTTAGAGACAATTCTGAAGAAAAGATATCAGTTGCTGCCGTAAGTGCGCTTTTTGAGTACTTTTCATAAGATCGGAACAAAATTACAGAAGAAAACCAAAAAGAAAAGAGACCTGGACGTACTGAAACATGAAACAAGGAATAAATTATAATAAAAACTTCGTAAGACGTTCGGTAGTGACATCTTGCCCATATTTTAAGAGGGAAACGATGGAAACCTTAGAGGAGATGAGGTGAAGTGGAAACCCTGGATTGTTCAGACAAAATTTCTGTTACACAATGTAATGATGCAAACGGGACACAGCAAAATCATTCTGTCCGCTTATCCTCTCACCAATTCCCGTGGCTCGGATCATCTTCATGTGCTTGTGAATGATGCCAGTGTGCTGAGATGAGTACAGGCCGAGATAGGGGTAGTAGTTGGAACCAATATCAGCTGGGGGAATGTGGATTTTCTGGGAGAAGCGGGCAGCCACACTGGGAATCCAATGGGGCATACGTTTGTGATTCCAATGCGCGTATCGACCGTCCCTAGTCGGATTGGCATACCTGAAATAAAACTAACAATGAGAACATCTGCCAAACAGGGAGTTGTGGAATTCACACCAAACCACTTCTCAATTTTATGCAGTCCAGGATCATAGGAAAACTATGTATAAGACCTTCAAACAGTGATTTTTTCATTGTGTATATTAATCCTTCAAATAACATAGGAAACAAGGATCATTGTGTACCAGAAAATCTTTTTATATGGACAGATTACATCGCAATTTACAATAAAATGATGAACGAAGTTTGAAGATAAGTAAATAGGAGCGCCAGAATATACCTGGCTAACATTTGTTTACCGACATGTTTCGAGAAACCTTTCTCATTATTAGACAAAAGGGATAAACGTATAAACCTATGCACAATAGATATTTAAAAAAAATACAATATTACTAATTAAAATAAAACCTAGATATTTTGTATTTATTGAAAATATAAGAAAAAAGGAAGTACAGTTGTTTGCAAGGGCACAATTTACAGGTCACTTAACTACTTAACGACTCACCAAGCGTAATAGAAGACACTGACATTATAATTGACAGGAACACTGTCGATATTTTCCCAAATGTCTTCTACCACTAGTTGTGCTGGCGGAGGTATCGAGTTTTTTACTGATAAACTTTCATCATCTTCTAATTCTTCCCTTTTGTTCTCCTTGGCAGAATCGACTGCCGAATTTGTGTCCGGATCAGCTAGACGGGAAAACCGGGTGCGATCGTACTGTAAACCCTGAAAACAAGGCAGAACAAACAATACTCTTACACTCTTCCACTTTAAATCTTGCTTTCTAATACTAACTCCTTTAAAAAACATCTCTTAACTCTTTCTTCGAACTCCAGTTTCCACACTACACTCATAAAGTTTCTTCGTTCTTCTTCTCAGTTCAGATCACGCCTGTGTCCCGCGCCGGCTCTTGTTACTGAATTAAAAGCAGTTTTGATTGACAATACCAAGCTTAATTAACAAGGAAAGAACTAAGGACTGCTTTTCATTCAGTAAAAAGTAATCTTATTTAAAAAATGGCAAGAAAAACGATTTTTAGTTATGCCAAAATAGGGCTGAACTTTGAAAGACCATATCTCAAGAAATAATTTTTCCAAAAAAGTATTTTGGATTTATCAGTTTCCTACACATATAATTAAGTGGATAAATTTTAATCAAGATTGGAGAAAGTGTGCCATAGACCATTTGTTGATTCTGTGTGGAATTGCACAGATGTATTCAGTGGCAAAAAATCTAAGAGATTGGACCAAAGACCAGCCCGTGAGACCTCACCAAATAAAAAAAATTACATAGGGGCCCAAAATGACCTTGGCTTTGACCTCATACACAGGACTTTGGAAATGCCCCGATAAAATCAATACCTATTATGTTCATAGCATCCCATTTGCGACATACCTATGTACAAATTTTGAAAAAATGAGACATTAAGTAGGGTGATACAGAACTCTTACTACTAACTTTGATAGGTCCAATATGTAAGCCTCCTAAGCTATAAAATTGTATTGAAAACCGATTGAGCTGAAATTTGGCTAATCGTTCTATCTCACGTCCTTTACCTCTGTGCAAAAATTAGAGAAATCGGTTAGTTTAAACAAAAACGGAAAACCTCTAATTGGTCGTCGAGAGAGGGTTAACCAATACCACCTCAGATTGACTCGAAAACTTCGTCAGACATGCACAGATCAGTCTTCTAAACGCTCCTGAAGCCAGCTAAGCAAAAAGATCCGGAGACAGATCATACATAACCCTAGGGCGGACCAGGCCCTTTTTTATCTAGTGTATTGCCGGTACTTCTTAGTGTTAGGGATTTTTCTTCCAGTAGCTTCTAAGTCTAACGACTCTCTCGCACATCATTTGTTCGCTATAGAGCCTTAACAAATCTTTTTCGCTTTTGTTTAAATGAGCTGTAGCGCCGCCACGTGACCTTGAACAAAAAAAGATAGCAGATTCGGTTTTTTGGCGAAAGCTTGTCTAGAAAAGTTTATAATATATATACATATATGTAAGATCTATAGTAGGATATCCTTGTGTCTAAGTTGGTCGAAATTGTGTGTATTGCGTCTACCTATACTCCCAACTCTGAAATCGTGTCTGGCCCTACGAGGACGCACCTGGGCCCAATTTTCTGGGAATCTAGTCTTTGAAGGTTAAGGACTAACTTTCCGTATTAAAAGATTCGAAAATCGGTCAGGGAGTCAAAATGGCCGAAACCGAAACTGATGATGATAACTGTAAAATTGGAAAAATTGGAAAATTTGCATACAGGTTTGGGATGGTCCCAGGAACCTCCCATATGAATTTTATTGATAACCCTTTAGTTTTAAAAACGTAAGAAGGTTTTTTTTATTTGTTATGGAAAAAAGCCTCCAGAACATAATTATGCTTTCAGAAGCAAACCAGTAAAGCATTATAATGCATTTACATATTTTACAACTGATATAAAGAAAGAGAGGTACGAATATTAGTCGATCATATTTAACAGATTTTAAAAAAACACAGATTATCAGAATTTAAGGAGATACGACGTAATCTACATGTTCAAAACACGGACTCGAATAATAAACAACGGTATATAAATATTTGTTTATGCAGTAACACATTTATACCAAGTCTCACTGCATAATTTATTTAAAGAAATAAGAGTATGCTGGGACACAGGAAGTTGACTTAAGATATATACAGTATATAAAATAACTTGCTTTTCCTGTTTCAATGATTGTTAAAAGCCCTCACTTCTTGGAAATGCTTGTCATTTTTTCATCTTTAATTGTTAAAGGTTTTTTAAATACATTTAAAATCAGCGAAATCTTTTTCTATTAAATTTCAGGCCAATTTAATTAGTCAGACGCGGCACAAATAATTTGACTTTGTTTCTGTGTCTTGAAACTGCAGCTGTTACACTGTGCCCAAGCTGTTCACTATAATACTGAATAAGGCTGTATAGCATAATATTGTCACAAAGAGTAAATACTGTATATAGGATTCAAAATTCTGATCTCCACATATTAACAACAAATCGAATATCGTCAACACTTTTAATCATATATTGTAACCCAGATAAACAAGCGTAAATAGATAAGGAACAAATGTGAAGTTTCATTTTTCTATCATTGCTAATAGCGGTATAATACTTTGCAAATTGTTTCAAAACAAGCCATGTTATCAAACAACAACCACAATAGAAAAAGTCTTCCATAATTGATCTACTGGTTCATTCTACCTAACCAGTTATTCCATGGATGACAGTTTTATTTCGCGTCGCAGCACGAACAAGACTTATTCACATGAATCAACTTCTAGGTGGACCTATAGAGTTTAGCACGAACATTTACATTGTATGAAATTGTACTACGTTTCTACATACTTTTGAGTGTAAGCAGTCTCTGGACAAGTTTAAATATGCAAACATCCCACGCAACCGAAATTTTATATTGTTTCAATAACCCCTAATCAGACTGTGGCATTTACTTTCGACAATTTACACAAAAACTTTATCATTACCTGGGTCGCATAGAAAACTCCGAGAAAGAAACCACAAGCCACGGCCACGAGAATGGTGACCAAACGCGACCTCCACATTCGACGAAATAGCATACATCTTACTGTCATGTTTCCTAGTTCATCTGTTAAGAAGAAAATAAAAGAATTTGAAATGATCACTTGTCGATCTTACAGTATATTGTTACTATTAAATAAAATCCCATACAACCCTAGGATAAGACTTCATTGACAGCGAACTAATTTTAACTGAGAAAACAAGAGGCTACATTACGGGTATAACACTTGTAGTAGTTAGCTTGTGGCTTGGCAGTTAGTCCTCATCTGATTGGCTGCCGAGTTGACAAATGGACTTCACACTCTCACTCTCTCTCTCACTCACTCTCTCTCTTTCACTCACTCTCTCTCTCTCTCTCACTCACTCTCTCTCACACACACTCTCTCTCTCTCTCTCTCTCGCTCACTCTCTCTCTCTCTCTATAACACACACTCTCTCTCTCGTACACTCTCACTCACTCACTCTCTCTCTCTCTCTCACTCACTCTCTCTCTCACTCACTGTCTCTCTCACTCACTGTCTTTCTCACTCACTCTCTCTCTCTCTCTCACTCTTCCCTCTCTCTCCCTCTCCCTCTCACTCTCTCTCCCACTCTCTCTGTCAACACAACTATTGTAACCCATTGTGACCTAACCACATGTGATAGGAAACTAATAAATACACAATAAAGAAAGTAAAACACTACGCCTAGACTTTTAACGCTTAAAAACCTACACACTAAACTAAACCCACAGGCTATAGTAGAGGGGTAGAACCTCACCTCAGGGAAGGGCCTCTTGGCTAGACACGTCATTTATAGACTTAGTGCTTTCTGATTCCAAACCTGGGTGCCTGGACGCCCATCCGAGTCAACATCTGAATAGGCCGGAGCTCTTTAGAGCCAACGGTCATCCAGGTAAAACCACCTTGTGGGTCAGCGAGGGCAGCGCCATCCCGAAATTGTCCCAAATGGGAATGCCACTATTTTTTCTACACTGAGATGGATGGTGTGGAAGAGGCAGAGGTGCAGCTAATTGAAGGGAAAGGGTGATGGTAGGCAAATAAAGATCATATGAGTTTGACGTAGGGATAGGATGGTGGCAGGGAAGTGCCCTAAGTCATTTGCTCTTCGTCGCCGTAATGCGAGCCAAGTGTGCAGATGACGCTATGTAGAAATTGCTAATGCTGACGACCTAGCGCATAAAGCAGATATGCTCGAAGGCTGGAAAGTATGTTAGAAGAATGGAAATAAGAGTTTGAGGCATATGGGTTCCGAAAACGCATAGCTGAAACCGAAATTATGAGAGGTGGTGAGCACCACGAGAATTTGAACATTAGGTTAGACGGTGTGCAGCTAATGCAGACCATTCGATATTTGTCTGAATCGGTGAAGCAGTCACAGAAGACATGTCTGTGGATAGGAAAATTAGCAGGAGTGTGCACGCGGGGCCACAGGCTTACAGTATGAGGTGTGATGGCACACAGGAGAATTGGAAGGAAGCTGAAGGAAAGAGTACTAAGTGTTAGTGTTATCCCAGCAAAAGATCAAAAGAAACGCTTGCAGGTGTGTGAGAAAAACAGGATCAGAAAGATAGCCGGAGTAAAGATGGTGGATAAGACTGAAGGACATTAGACCTGATATGGGACTCCAAGAGACCTAGTCTTAGAGGGTAGCGCTAAACAGATTGCGGTGGATGGAACATGTGGCACGAATGGGGGTTCGACGGAGCACCAAGCCTTTATATGATGTAGTAGACCGGAAGGGGGAGACGTGGTCGACAGAGGCTCAGGTGGAGGGATTGTGTGGAGAAGGACGCAGGCGTTTCCAGGTGGCGAAGGACCATGTAAAGTGGAAGCGTTTTGGGATATCCCATTGCCCTTACTTGTACCGTACATGATGTACAGTGTATATTTTGTATTGATGTGCAATAAAAATTTGAATTAAAATGTCAACAACGCTGGTAAGGATGATTATATAGGTCATTTCGTAAAAAAAACGCGAATTTTGAACAAATTCTGCATATATTTTAAATACAGTGATTTTTAAATACAATGATGTAAGTACAAGAATGCTAATAACTTTAAAAATAATTACCACAAGTTTCAATTATGTGCCTGAAAAAGCACTGATAGAACTTGTTGAGAGCTGTCCCTCATTCTGGGTTTCGTGAACAGTGGCAGCTGCTCATCCAGAAATTGGTCAAGTTCTTATTTGATAGTGAAATTATTTCTTCCTCGGATAGCCTCGAGGCGCGGGAAAATAAAGTGATCGCACAAGTTGCAATCAGGTGAATATGGTGGCTGCAATAACAACCTCTCTAATACCCGCCAGAAAATCCTTGGTAGCTTGAGAGACATGTTGGTGGTCATTATCGTGGACAAGACGAACGTTTCCCAATAAAACAGGCTTTGGTAAAGTAGTAAGAAACAGTCTCATAGCTTGCAGAAATGCAATGTACACTTCAGAATTCACAGTATCGCCTCTGTCCAACACTTGAAAAAAGTGATCCCCACGAGATGATACAGCAACGATAACCAGGAATTTTTTCTCCAATGTTGACCTGACTGCTGTTAATTGCCGTCAGGTCCCATCCATGAACCAACGACATGGCTTGGCAACATCTTTCAACAGTAAAATCACTTTCATCTAGGGTCACCATGTACGCTCTAGTTATGTGTAAATCAAAAGCTGTCCGCATTCCATTCGCTTATATCAGTTGTTGTGTGATGACGTGAAGTACCCATCGCGTGTGCATCCATATTTTCTCAAGAAATACGATCATGTACACCATACTCTTAGAAATATTGAACATTGCTGCGAGTTCTTGATGGACGGTATGGTTGCTATCATCTTCCATTGCTTCTTCAATCAGAGGGATGTTATTTGTTCGTGTATCACTAACTTGCCAGCCACTGCCTGGTACGCGTTCAAATAATTGCCTAAAGTCATCCAAAGTTCTTGGACAATCTACTTCGTAGATTAGGAGCATTATCAGGCTATACAGTAATTAGGATATTGTTGCATTCATGTCGTTTCTTCGAAGTGTTTCAATAAGAAAAGATTGACCAAACTCCATAATTATATGCTAATTAGATATTTGCAAAATGTTTACAAAAATACATCATTTTAAATTATGCTATAGATATAAATTTAAGTTTTCAAGATTTAAAATTTAAATACAGTAGAATACATTAGCAACGGCCTTGGAGTTGACTCTATGTATACTCTATGGGCATGACGCCGCAGTCGAGGTAATAGCCTCCAAATCTGCCATTTAAATTGTAATTACAAATTGCCCGATGCCTCAGCCGCATCATTGAAAGCGTCTGACCAACCAGTATAAACCGTAAGTCCTGTCTATGGTCATAAAACAGTTGTCAATATGTGCTTGATATCTGTTCTCGCTAAATTATACACGATTTAAGGGAAGCATAATTACCGATTGGTCTAGAGACCTACCTTTAATACTACTTTTATCAAAAGGAAGTAATCTCTTTCCAGCTTCTAACTAAATATGGTAACAATAATTACTGGGATATAGGTTATACACAAAAAAGCGAATAGTAGATGTCTTTATTATAGAAACAAATTTGTCCAAAACAGTATTTTTGATTAACAGAAGTGAAAGGTTAAAATAACTGCTGAGTATAAATACAGTATGCAAACGTTGGACATAATTATGCAATAATTTGAATAACACATGATCATCCATAGTTAATTCTCATTTGCTCTAATACAGATAATACTGTTTTACTTACACACACATATTTTATATACATGTATATTACGTACAGAGCCATATAATTACTGGATGAAAATGTTCAAAGGGAGAGCTTCGCATGACAAAGTTTCCTATGTACACGTTTTTAATTACAAGAGTGAAAAAAGTCTTATATAACTACAATATTCTGCCGCTTTAGGCAAACTGAGTATAGTTTTAAAATGTGGAAATATGTACAAAAACATTTTTACATACATACAGAAATGAAAAATTTGCTCTATATTATATTAAAAAACAAAATGGTTCTTGTCAAAAATGATTCGACAGCACAAAAGTTTAAAAAATATTTTGGATGAAACTGATCCTTCTTTAGGGTTATAATAATCTAAAACTTTTGAAATCCCTGTAAAATAATACACAACACGTACTTACGTATTTTCAAATTCATTCTTACGATAGCAGTATAGTCAATGTACATTTATTTGTGTAAAAACAGGTTGAGGATTTGGGGATAAATATTCAGCCCGGGTCACTCGAGGTACATAGACTCAGGATTTACGTTTCAATAGAATACCACCTTTCTTCGCACTCGCCCAAGGTCAAATTTTACCGGTTACATGTGATCGCTTCTTTAGACAAATCTCTGCTTGGGCGTATTTGGCAATGTAAAGACAGAGTTGCTTATACGCACGGGAAACATTTCATAAATGATAGCACAAAAAACAACAAATAATTGAACAGAAAATGTTGGAGCTTCCTGATTCGAGCTATTTACCACAATAAACCACAAGTCCAAAAAATGATACTTTGTTGTTCTGGGCAATTTATAACCGATCAATCCGCAGGTAAAACCAATCTCAGTCGCGCTTTAACGGAAGAGCGCTTAAAAAGGATGTACAGTGTACTCTTGAGAAGACTCTTTGGAGAAATGTGAGACCGTGTATATAAGGCAGGCAACAAAGAGAATGAATGCCCGTTGGTTACAACAGCAGTACTTCGACAACGCGCTAAATGGTGCAGCCGCTCCTCTCTTCTTATTATGATATCACAGTGGGTATATATTCCAATAAACACGGGGAGGAGAGTCATACTTAATCGCACATAATTATACAAAACAGTGGGTAAATACGAACACTGTATGTATGCGACAACAAGGATGTGTACCAAACAAGAACAAGCAGTACACGAAACAAAGGGGATTAGAAAAATTCAGAAAATACGCTGTGTATAGAGAACATAGAATTGTTTGTAGTCTAAAGGCATCTCTGTTGTGCTGTATTGCAATTTGCGAAAACATCCTGAAAACAAATGAATATACACAATACATGTACATGGTAGAGATGGACAGAACAAAATAGAACATACAGTAATTATTTACAGTTCAATCTCTGTCTAACATCGATTAGTTTTTAAGTTTGAACGTTATCTATATACATCATATCCAGGACTGACCAATTTTTGCCAAAAACATGCTTTAAAGCAGTGTTTAATTTGGAAGGATAAAATGTGAATCGCGCCTCAACGTCCGCCGTCAGGTCGGAACTTCCCCCACTGGGATGCGTACCACGCTGGCTTGCGTGGCTCACCCAATTTAGGCTCGCGTTAAAGTTGTGCGGGACTGCAGAACTTCTCTCAGATACAGAAATCCGCCCGGGGGCGCTTGTAGCGTCAGGGCTACGGCAGCGACTGCAATGCCCCGTAAGGGGAACCCATACCTGTGCAGCCTATATACACCAGAGGTTTTGATGGTATGGGTTTAAAAAGATGCCAATTAATCTTCGAGACTATAATACCCGGTATCACCGCCCATACCTTTCTATAGAGAAGATGTTAAGGCGACAACCCCATAAGGCAGTCAGGAAGACCCTCTAAACATCGGTTTAATCTTGGGGAGTTGAACGTAACGTGTTTCGCTCGCGCATGATCTCGTTGATAGCAGTGGGCAACGTTCGTACAGAATATTTGGAAAAAAATTCCATGACTTCTCCAAGTTTTCCAGGAAGATTTAGAAAAATTCCATGACCGTTTTGTGGTACTGCAACCAACGATATCATAGTGATATCTACCACCTGGAAATCATTTTATTTCCCATTTCAAATTTTTTCCATACCACTTCAAATTTCCACGACTTTTTCCAGGTTTTCCATACCCATTTCAAAATTCCATGACTTTTCCAGGTTTTCCAGGCCTGTACGAACCCTAAGTGGGGATGAGAGAAAATCAATATTACCCAAGTGGACGTCATTGATGTATTGACACAAATTAGCGGATAATTCAAATTCAAATAAAATGGCGGGAATTAATGAATTTGCGGGCTTATTTGGAGGCGAGCTTGATATCAATCGAGAGGGCTCGACAAGGTGCATAATTTGCAGGGTTGCCGTGGATATAAGAAATCGCATCCATATCCATGCAATTTTTCGTGGATATCCACGAAAAAATATTCATGGATATTTCTGAAACCTAAAATCTAAAAAATATCAAGAAGATTGATTTAGATTGTAAAATGGTATTTTTAACTACTGACTTTTGTACTTAACATGCACTATTCTGTACGTAAGCCAGATTTTTTTCTAAAACCTAAAATCTACAAAATATCAAGAAGATTGATTTCCGTTGTAAAATTGTATTTTCAACCAAAAATTTACTCAAAGTCAATATTTCATTCTGCCTCTGACAAAATGTTCACTTTCTGGATCTGTGTTGATGGCCTTTTCTAGGTCTTCGGGTTCTATAGCAATTTTCAGCTTCTTGATAAGTTCTTT
>JAUYWV010000234.1:0-17595 GCA_032274565.1 Nematoplana nigrocapitula
TCTAAATTAGAAATTTTGCATCGCGTGGCTATTTTTCCCATGTTACCCATTGGCGTAGTATTGTTTGAGTCATGACGCATGCAAATCAGTCAAGAGAGTTGTTAGATAAATACCGGTCAGACATACATACACACAGACATTTCTCTAATTATAGATAGGATGTATTTGAAACAAGATAAAAACATGCTATATTTAAAACAAATATAATATGATTTTCTTTTACTACTATTAAATTTAAGAGTAGTATACTTAGGAATTTATAAGTAAAATTGGTTACATTTAAAGAGGTCACTTCTCACTGTGGTTTTAAGCCCATTAGCCCCCTTTGGGATGACCCCGAGTTGCTCCAAAAAAAGTAGTTTCCTACTGAATCATCAGAATATTTTTTAACTTGAAAATTTGTCTGTTTCCTGATATTGTATCGCCTTATGTATCCCCCGAGCAAAGCCGGGTACCTCAACTAGTTTCTGATCAAATGGTAGCGCTCATTGGAAGTTTAGTTAACAATATTGTTAGAATGCATATCTAGTGAATTTATGTATTAAACAATATCTATGGGTTGGCGTTGCTAAGCACCGGGACTCCGGAGGTGCTACAAACAGATGTAGTTAGGGATTTTGGAGAAAAATCCAAATTTATTTTGCGACTGGATACTTAAACTTTACATAAACAATTGAAGCATCCTCGCAT
This sequence comes from Nematoplana nigrocapitula, assembly GCA_032274565.1. Lineage (NCBI taxonomy): Eukaryota > Metazoa > Platyhelminthes > Proseriata > Nematoplanidae > Nematoplana > Nematoplana nigrocapitula. Next base: position 691 of record JAUYWV010000234.1, read on the forward strand.
CTCTATAAGAAAGAAAGGGAAAGAAACGACGAGGGCGTATCATCGGACGTATCGGCCTTTGTTCATATAGATGAAGCTGTATATCAACATCTGCCTCATACTGTATGATTGTCATTATCATGGATGTTTTCATTTGATACAATAGATTAATCTTAAAATCGTATAAAACACATTTTAAATAGATACTGTAGTTAAAAATAAAAGCTAAAAGATATCGATACTGATTGTTCTTAAAAAGACTCTTCTTCACTTGACTAAAATCCCCAAGGATTATTGCTTCGTAATCTCAAGAAGCCCAAAGGCATAAAGTATTATATTCACCCTCTCCTTTGTCAGGAAACGTCTTCCACTAATTTATTTTTTAAAAAGTCTATCGATTAGTTTTGGCAAAGAGTCAATCCATGATATCTATCTCTACTGACGAGATCTAGTGGTGTGGAAACTACGGGAAATCGAGAGTTGGCCGACAAATCTGCCGACGGCTACCCACTTATACACAAATAAATAATAAATTTATTGTGAGTAAATCGACCACCTTTCGACAAATACATGCTACACGAAAGTAAATAGAAAGTCTAATAAATTTCATCGCTGTCATACTGAGATAAAAATCGTTCATGCTATGATCATTTGTCCTAGTGCCTTGTCGGCAGTGATATTAATCGAATCAAAATGATGTGTCCATATGTTATTAAAGTGCTTAAATCGTTTAGAATGCTGAATGAACATATTACATCATTGCAAAGTTCCAACGGTCGGTCAATTATTTAGTTCGACTATCATTTTGGCCATCTGTATAAGAGTAATGTTTGCTACACGTTTTAACTTAGCATACAAATACTGTAGGTTAATTTTAGTTTCAGATATACTTAATGTACGTATTTAGTTTGCATTGAGATTACTGATAGATTGATAGATTGAGGTTTGAAATGTGAAATTTAAACTGCAGCATCTATTAATCTTTTTGAAGAATTGAGATAGGTACGTCATTTAAAATGCCACGTCAGCATAAGTACGCGCGCCTGACTGATTTAGATTGAAAAAGAATGCTGATAAAAAATGTGAACTACTTTAAACGTCGTCTGGGTGAAAGAAAAAAATTATGTGAAGAAAATGTTTAGCACCTTAGTACAAATATGCACCATAATCAAACAGACGCGCGTACTTGCGCATGCTGACGTGGCAATTTCAAATTATGACTAATCCTAATTCCGTGAAAAACAGACTTACAGTATACTTCTTTTTAAATTTCAAACCAAACTAACTACGGTAATCGATAATATATAGGGCCAGTGGCGGACTTTCTGGGGAGGTGCATAGGGCCCCGCCAACTTTCTAAGTTGCTCTAAGTTAGTTGGAGCCAGTTTGAAAATTTCTAATTCAATAAAACAAATCTATATAATCGGTCAGTCGGAAATATATCAAGTTTTGATCCTCAAATTAAAATGACCAAGGCATGCCCTTGGTTACGGCCAGGATTCTATATTAGTAATCTTATTGTAATTTAAACTATCTGAATGAAAGCTCAACAACCGAAATGCAAATTTGTATAGGTGTATATTTGGGTACAGTTATCGCATTTTCTTCATTTAGAAAACAAATCCGAACGAAAGAATCTACGCGTTTAAATATACCTAGAGGTTTTGAGATCAAAGTAGTATAATGTAAGTAACAATTGCAAGATACAAAAATCTATGTAATGTCTAGAGATCTATAAATATTTGATTCATTAAATATTATTTATCTAAAAATTATATTGAAGGCACAATAAAAAATATTTACTTGACACAGAAGTGTTTATAGATCAATGTTTTGCTAATAACGATCCTTCTATCCTAAATCCAAGGAACAAATCTTGTGTTGAGATTTAATTAAACTGGGCTACGAATTACTATTGAGAGTGACATAAATATGTCAAAGAAGATTGGAGGTTATTTTAGCATGAATATTTTAATCAAGTGCAAAGTAACAATTTAGAGTGGAATGAGTTTAGCTAAGAATAGATTCCGATAATAAAATCATCGGCAAATAATACTAACAACTTCATGATTCAAATTAAACTCCACACCTTTTTCAATATATAATTTCAGATACTTGAATTTCACATATGCTTCAGATTGGTAAAATGTATTTCGGAAAACATTAGATGTACTTTAGATTTATTTCAGATTGAGTAAGTTACATTTCAGTTTAAGTGATCTGAATTTCTGTAGTATATGCCTTTCGAACAAATATTGTTTAGCTTGATATGTTATTATTCACGGAGACTATACAGTTATACGTAAATTTCATATAACGCTGCTTGTACAAAAATAAAATGGATTTCAAGGACAAATGTTCGATTGGACAACTTTGAATGCTGTAAAAACATTTTTTAGACTTTTGTCTTGCTGTCATTTGTTATAGAAGAAAAGTGCAGATTGCTTTCATAGGCGGATGGTGCCCAATTTGCGTGATGCCCTGGACGAGAATGGGTCTATTATAAACCTTAAGAACAGAATTCAAGAAGGGACATTTGAATTGAGGAATATGGAAATTGGAATATAAAGTTGACAAACGTGTATGTATAAACCAAATTCTGTTGTTTATTTCATGTTACGAATATGGAATACATATCGGTATTTCGCTTTCTTAAATACGCCTGAAAAGGTGCAGATGCTTATTACGTATAACGTCAATGATTTAATTCATCATTATCGACATTGACCTGTTCAATAAAACATATTATTCCGATAATTAGAACAAGATTTTAAAATCCCTACCGCCAAGATTATCCCAATACATACAATGTTAGTCATCAGAGATCATCTTTTTTTTAAAAATTGAAAATTTTGCTTTGATTTTAATTCGTTGCGATTTTAATTTTGTTTATTTCTTAAAGTAAAATTTATAATCAATATTATACACCAGAAACAGATATGGGGACAAATTGAATTACTAACATTATTTATTTTCGCACGTTTGTAACGTCATGTGAATTGACAATTAGTACTGATTAGATAAACTGATTGATATATCTGTCATTGCATAACATTAACTTTCATACACAGTGTATCGCCTTAAATGCGGAAATTGACTGTACAGTAAAAAAGACTGACAATATATATATTTTAACCATCTATAGTGAATTAGAAGGTGGTTTAAGTATTATTGTGAAGCTAAGAGATGTCGTATTTTATTTAGATTAAATTTTAAAATTCAAATTTCCGACTTTAAAACTAAAATATTGTTTTCCATCATAGAAATCGTAAAATTGTCCAGTATAGTTGTTTATTTTATTGCGAAGAATAAACAAATAAACATAGACAACATTATGCATTTGTAGTACAATATTGAATTTAACGACTTTTCAACTGTTTACATCAACTGCAATACAATATAAAAGTTGGCTTGGTACCGCAGTTACTGTATTGTACACAAAAGCCATACGTTGAGTACGAATGGTGTCAAATGCCATTTGAATGCTTCCTTAAGACTTGCCGAGCTAAGAGTCACATGGTGTAAGATCTGGGTAACGCTGGGGTCACTCGACATTCATCTAGCTTCAGATGACATGCTTGCTAAAAAAATCCGTCAGTAATGCTCTTGTTGTCAGTGCAGTAGGGGCTGAGCTCCGTCCTGCATGAATCACACAAAGCGCCGTTGTTGTCGTTGTAAAGTATTCATGAGATTGGGATAAAACGTACCCCTAATGAAAACGTATGAACCAAAGAGAAAGTTACTAGAGATAGCAACAGTACGGATAGTATTTTATGATAAGTTTGTACTCTGCAGTTCCACCAATTTCATCGCAGCGGAACAACGTTGATTCATCACTAAACTTAAATCTCGTAGGATTGTGGTATGAAGCTGATGACAAGCTTCAATTCTAAAAAGATGATCTTGTGGACTTTATTTCTGTATTAGTACAATCCGATAAGGATAAAGATGAATAACTTTTTGGCTAACCTCCAAACAGCAACTGTTGGCATATTCAGTGTTTTAGAAACTACCCGAATTGACTTTCGCACAAATCTTCCATAATTACAACCTCGGAAAATATATTTTTAGACCGGCCACTATTTTCCTTGCGTTGTTCAAATGGAATATCGTGACATTCAATCTTTTTAATAAGATTAGCCACATTGTTCCTTGAAACGTGCTTGTTGTTTTGTAAATGATTCCAATTATTTAAACGCGTAAAGTGGTCACACTACAGCGGTCATTTGCATAAAATAATCGTATAATTTTAACATTCTCAGTTAGAGAAAACTTCATGTTTAACAACAGGTTATTTACTTTAGACAAACATTTGGCATTTAGATTGATAATGAGTTAATTGGAATATAATTAATATGTTATAGAGATGCATCTAAAAGTAATTATAAATAAAAATAACAGTAGATAGATACTGTATGTCCTAAAGATCTGGTTTAAATGTAACAAAAGTCGCAATGGGATTAAAAAATGACTATAGGAAGTAAATATAGTCAAAATCAAAGACTATATTTACATATGTACTTTACTAAATTTGGTAAAATTATAGCAGTAGAACTATTTCAAGATAGGAAACCATGCATGGAGACATGTATTGTTAGATGTTTCATTGTCTAGGTCAACATCATCACGCAGACTGAGGGGAGTCATTGAAAGAATACATTATATTATACTCGATCCTTCCTACTGAGTGATTATTTCGCCAGACTCCTTGGATAATTACATTACACTATTTATTTCGAGAGAGTTACTATCAAAGATATATAGTTCCACTTTTGTCGATCGCACAAAGCTCGAGCGTAGAAATTGTTTGTCTCGTTAGCTTGCATGTTGATCAACTTTTTTTTCTGGAACAAATCTATCTCTTATCAATGAGTCATCTATTTCGTTTGGCCAAAGTACTCTTCGTGAGTTTCTCCTTCTTTCAAATGCCAACAGCATATTGGTGAGGATATTGGATATGCCTTAGCTACTAATATGGCCTCGTTGGATTTAAATTAATTCAAATCAAAGGTCATGGCATTTATTGGATAGCTGCTTCGTCCTAGTGCTATCTGTGTTGGTGATGTATGTGCCATCTTTATCACCAATGAATAGAAGACCTTCATTTCACTGGTGAAATTGAAAAATAATAATTATACTAAAAATTTTCTTGACACTGAAGTCAGGGTTAAAACTGATACGTATAAAACTGCAGCTGGCATCTTAAGGATTCCACCACTTATATCTATCATCCTCCCTCGAATTTCAAAGAACCCTGAATAACCGTCACCATGCTACCTTATAAAGGCATTAGAATTGTGTTGCAAATAACGTGCGATAGTAGTAATCTTTTACAAGTCTTTTCCATCAATAAAACCGCAAAACCTTTTGAACAATATTAGGAAATTTACAAGTAATCTTAAATAATGCTAAGAAGCTCAATGCAATTCACCACGACTAACAGGTTTTTGAAATAATAACAAAAATTCCGCAAGCTAATATGTTTTATTTTTTATTTAGCCAAAAAATCTGCTTAAGCAATCTGAGTGGGGAAAAGAGATAAATATAGCAGCTAAGGGAAGCACAAACGAACAGACAGGGGAAATACAGGATAAATTTATACTGAGCAACCAAGTACTTGTAGACAGAGTAAATGAACACAAAACTGAACAGAGTTGTTAAGGAGTGAATGTCAATGATGAGAGACGACGTGTCATCATGGCCGTCGCCTAGATTTTTTAAGAGTGGGTCTTTTTTAAAAGGCACTACTTATTAGTTACAAAGTTTTGAACTTTCTTTAAGTTCATTCAAAATTAATCATACAAAAGAATAAATCTTAATACATTTGTCTGAATTAAATGTGGCCGAAGCTATATTTTTATAGGTATCTAGAATAATTATTACTTACAATACACATAAAACGATAAACAATTTGACATGCGAAGAGGAGGTATATCATCAAAATGAATTAACCGTTTTTAACACCGGGCACAAGTATGTCACATCCCTGGTTAAAAAGCTATCTGTGTTTCTAATTACTGAAGTTGATGACAGATTGATTTCATCATCATTTCTTCATAGTCTTGTCTATCGTGCACATATATGAACAAATTGGTATATTGGTGAATTTCATCAGCTACTACTGGCAACGTTTGATTTTGGTTTTCGAAACATGCAATACAGTATCAATCAAATCTTTTTGTGTTATCCATTATCATATTGAAGATCTTGCTTAAAAAGAAAAATAGTGACACGTTAAAACAAAAAAATAAAAATTTCCAAACTAAAAGAAAACATTAAATAGACCTTGATTTAAAAAAATATGGATTCAATAAAGAACAGTCATTCAAACATGGGGTCGTTTGCATCCCGCCTCCCCCTGGCGACTGCCTTATAGTCGTTTATCTACTCTTAGTGCCAAACCTTCTTCAAAAGTTTATTTTTTCTTACAAATATCGTCAATCATTCTGCAGATGGTCAGCCATCTGTTATTTGTGTGAATAGGCTGAAATTAGATTCATTCTGATGATACATATTTGATTCTTCAAATTGGTCATTCTTTCCATAATGTGATTAACAAAAGTACGTCGATTTTGTTAGTCAATTTCTGAATTGTCACCAATATAAATCTTGTTTTTCTTCTTTATTGTTCAGACCTGAGGTGCCAGACAGGGATTACTGACAATGGTTCTGAATCTTTTAGGGTAATCTAGGAGTTGCACTACCAAAAATAATATTGTGTGGTCACATAGCTGGTGTGAGATTTTCGTCTATCACCATGAGTAATGTTGACTACTCCATACGGGTTTGTTCTGCTCATGCAGGCTAGGTGCTGTGTTCGCTATGTTCTCTACGATTTCTTTCTATCCTCTGTCTCCATACCTCTCTTTAATCTATCTCTTTTCTTTCCTATCTCTTTTTATCTCCTCTCTCTTTCCCCATTTTTTTCTCATTTGTCTTTCTTCTCCTCTCTCCCCTATTTTCTCTTATCTCCTCAATCTCACTTCTCTCCTCTCTTTTCTCTTCTCCCCGTCTCTCACTTCTCTTTTCTTCTCTCTTTTCTTTCCTCTCTCCCCTCTCTCACTTCTCTCTTCTCTTCTCTCCTCTATCTCACTTCTCTCCTCTCTCTTCTCTTCTCTCCTCTATCTCACTTCTCTCATCTCTTTTCTCTTATCTCCTCTATCTCACTTCTCTCCTTTCTTTTCTCTTATCTTCTCTATCTCATTTCTCTCCCCTCTTTTCTCTTCTCCCCCGTCTCTCACTTCTCTTCTCTTCTCTCCTCTATCTCAATTCTCTCCTCTCTTTTCTTTCCTCTCTCTCCTCTCTCACTTCTCTTCTCTCCCCTCTCTTTTCTCTTATCTCTTCAATCTCACTTTTCTCTTCTCACCCATCTCTCACTTCTCTTCTGTTCTCTCCTCTATCTCAATTCTCTCCTCTTTTTTCTTTCCTCGTTCCCCTCTCTCACTTCTCTCTTCTCTTCTCTCCCCTTTCTCACCTCTCTCCTCTCCCTTTTCTCTCTCCTCCTGGAGGTGCTGAAGTGATTTATATATTCAGAAGTTTCAAGAATGCGTTGTTCGGCATCGCGATTACGGTTGATGTAATCTCCTCAATGAGAGGTGAAGATAACAAACACCACGAGGTTTTGTAAACAAGTTAGTGTACACGTAGCTAAGTGTAAATATGGGACCTGTACCTACCTATTTTTGAATTGGAAGTTTTTTTTAAAATGATGTTTACAGATACGTCTAAATTTGAAGAGGTTACTGTTAAACATTATACAGGTATACTAATTTTACGAAGACATTAAATTGTTATTTTTCATATTTATCGTGAAATGTATCCTGACCAAAATATCTACATAGAAACATAACTGAGAGTGGAAAAAAATTGAAAAAACATATTCTGAGCTGTGTCAATCCATGCGCGGAGTTCTTCAAGTGTCCGCCTAATCCGTCTTTTCTCTGCTTAAAGATTTCTGGTTTTCTTTGATGTAGAAAAATTTCACTTAAATTTTGACGTAGAGCCATTGGTATTATTAAGCGGCAGTTCCTTTGTTAATGCAGTTTTTATGAAAGAAAGCTTTGATCCTACCATCCTACGTGCAGCATTAAATTGAGCGTGCAAATATCAAGCTAAAACGTACGTTTGATGCTCCAATTAATGCTTTAACTGCTTTCCTAAAATGTATAAAATATGAAACGTTTTAGTCGGTCTTATTACCAACATAATGCTCGTTAATTTTGTTGCATCTACATTTCTATAAATTTGTCTACCTTCAGCAATGTTTACTATCTTTTTTTTAATTGTCTCACTCTAATTTCATAAGATTTTAAGCAAAAATACACATACTGGTTTAATCGCTACAGTACCTTGATTAAATAACCGACCTTGGTAACTCTTTAATCAATTAATTAGAAGACATTTTGTCATAAGGTAATATAATCCGATATCTAAAAACCGCAATGTGATGAAATAATTCTCGTAATGTTTAAAAAGTATTTTCTTTTCATCAGAAAAGTAGTCTTTTGATTTTATACTTATACTGGTATTGTATTATAACTGGTTTGATAGCATTAAGATTATGGCTATATAACAGGTTGCGTCAACTTAAATTTCAAATTTATATACGAATTTCATACTACATAATAATTATAAAACATATTAGAAAAGTCGTTGGAGACATAATCATGCAACAAACGACGACGAGTTAGACAGAGTTTTAATTCTAAAATCAACCGAGTTTCGCCTCTGGCGTGGCTTCTTCAGTGTTACCATTAAAATTATCGCATCAGATAAATGAAATATCTGTTAAATACAATTCGGAGTACAGGGCACTGGATTAATCAGTTGGTTCAACGAAGCTGACTACAGTGAACAGATTAAACCAATTGATAAAATAAGCGAAAGATACAAATCGATTAAAAGTCGCGGAGTAGTACAGGTGTAATAAAATCACACAAACTAGAAGCTAAAAACACTAAATATATATATAACAAAATGAAAAATAAAAAGGCGCAGATTCACTATAAAAACGCGCTCGGTGCGGCTATTCAAAATAGGCTTAAATTTGGCTATACAAAGAGCTTCCTTTGTGGTGTGTTTAAAACGATCGCTTTCTCTACAGAGAACGGAATGATTAAAACTAGTAGCAGAGCAGCAACGGGTGTGAGCAAACACACTAGAGGAAGGACGAGTGTGTTCCCTCAAACGGAGGTCAAGGTACCTCTCCGTCTTACCCACATAGCTTCATGGATAGGAAGAACACTGATTGTTTTATCAGTTTTATCAGTTGGTTTAATCTGTTCACTGTTGTCAGTTCCGTTGAACCAACTGATCAATCCAATGCTCTGTACTCCGAATTGTATATAAACAGATCTTTTATTTACCTGATGCTGTAATTTCCATGTACTGTATGTTAATTTTTCGTAAATAAGATTTTTCAAATATAAAATTCGTATTTTAATTTTTCGTAGTTAAATTTGCGAAAATAATTTTTCGTATAGAAATGTTTGTATTCAAATTATTCGTATTTGAAATTTCGTATTTTAATATTTCATATATATTTTTTCGTAATTATTTTTTAAAGAATTTTACGTGAAGTATAAACAATTTTTCTGTCATATTTTTGTTAGAACGTTTTAGCAATAATATATTTACATACAAATGATTGCATTTCTTTCAACACATTATACATGAAAATGTAATCATGATAATTTGATTACGAAACTTTCAAAACGAATATTTTCCTTAAGAAACATTACTTTAAAAAATAAAATTTAATTACAAAAAATTATTTTCGAAAACATCTTTACGAATATTTTCCTTACGGAAAAATTGAAAGAAAAAATATTTACGAAACAATAAATACGAAAATATGATATACGATGTTTTCTTTAATACGAATTTTCACTATACATTCTGTAATTGTAATGGTAACACTGACGAAGCCACGCCAGAGGCGAAGCACGTTTGATTTTAGAATTAAAACATCGGTCTAACACGTCGTTGTCTGTTGCATAATAGTTCCCATTGTCCGTTTTTTATTTCAAACAAATCTTACGTCTGTTGAGTTTTAAGTTGTCATAGTAATCAGTTTTAAATATAATATATTCGTGTTCTTCAGCGTGAATTCACTAGATTAATAACAATTTCTTCACACAGCAGTTTTGCTAATTCTCATAAATGAGATGAAGAATATTATTCATCATTTAAGACATCAACATATTGAATGCAAAAAGGTAAAACGTTTCAATTCTCAATACACGAAGTTAATTCTCGAAACAATCGCTGCACTCTAATAAAACATTTCCCAGTGCACTCTGAAATAAAGTCAACCAAACGGAAAGGACAATCAAATAACATTCTCGACGAGAAAGAAAAAAGATAAATCCTACATTACGGACAAGGACAACCTTTCATGAATAATTTTAGCGGCTGTCCAAAATCAGGTGTAACGGATAGTACCCGTCGTGGTGCACCGTCTAAGAACGAAAATTGTCCGACTAAGTCCTCTGGCTTACACCGAGTGTGCTGGAGGTCTCCACTCCGGGTCACTTGTGGCTCGGTGTGCAATGGCAAGCCACTAAACCCTTCATAGGGGTTTGCTTTGTTCCGGGAGACCTGACCTACCTCATTTAGCAAATTGGAAGCAGTAAACGTTTGATCAACTCCAACTCATCTCCTTCCCCGTGAGAAGAACTTTTCATCCGCAAAACTGTCTTCCGGCGGGGAAGTGAACTATTGTTATGCATACTCTTACTACCGATGGGTTATCAGTCTTCCTGGACCAGAACTGCACAGGTATCCAGCGCCATGGTGCCAGCTTAACACTATGCGAAAATCGAAAAGACCGACAATGACGAATAAGATGAAGACGATAAGAGCTGCGGTCCTGGTCACATAGTTCTACGGTTGAGAGGGTTGTCCTGTCGCTCGGTGGATTTGGTGAAAAAACACTGGTTGCTATGCCCCGGGAGGAGGAGAACATTTGAACTGCTTGACCCATGCAGTACAGCAAAAATCCGCAAAACACAACAACAACAACTGAAGCAATAGTATGCCATTGCGTCGCATTTGTAAACACAATTCGAAATACAGATAACCGCAGTAACCCGCACTAAAAACAACTCCAATTAACATCTATACCGAATTTGTCCTATTAATATGACTGCAGACTTCCACTGTATGTACATATGTAATAGAAGAAGAATAATTCTCTTATGAAGAGTTGTTGAAGAGAACTACACTTCAGCGAAGGAAAACAACTGGAAATTATGTTCCCCGAGATTAAGAGACATCTAATTGGCTAAATGCGCACATTTCCCTCGCGACGTGCAAAGTATCAGGTAAGACGAAACCGGTTTGGCTGAACAAAATTTTAAGAATTCCTCGTAGCAAATTTAATTTCCGCTTCAGCGCGGAGTAATGATGACACGACAGTCTTATATCACTTCAGGAGCCAACACCGGAATCCCTGAAAATCAAGGCACCAAATCACACGACAGGGAATCGCAAAGCTTTAGAAAGGGTAGAAAAGCAGCAATTCTTTTCGCCAACCTTCTATCCCAATTTCTTAGTACCATGAAATAACACGCCCAACTGCAAACAGGGGCTCTATACTGTGCGTCCCAACTGCACTGTCCAAACGGACCGGTAGATATTCTATTTTAAAGATCGCGCCAAAATTTGACCTCCTGGAAAGTCAACGAACAACAAACAACAACGAGAGGAAGGGAAGGAGGGGACGAGGACACATCATTGAAGTTACCGGTCCTTGTTTGAATCATCATTTTGTCAAATTCACCAGTTTCTAACAGGCTTCGTGCCAACGAAGAAACGAGTGGGCTAGTTTAGATCTGTCAAACAAATTGAAGCTTTATCGGAACGAACTGGGTTCCATGTTAAGATTAAATCTATTTAAACAAGTTCCAATTTTTTTACCTCTCTCTCTCTCTCTCAGTCTCTCATTCCCTCATCTCTCTCTCTCTCAGTCTCTCATTCCCTCCTCTCTAAGTCTCTCATTCATTCATTCTCTGTCACTTACTCTCTCTCATTCACTCTCTCACTCACTCCCTCATGTACTCACTCCCTTTGTCAATTACTCTCTCGTTCACTCTCCCACTCCTTCTTTCACTCTCTCTCTCTCACACTCACTCATTCAGTCAATTACTCTCTAACTCACTCTATCTCTCTTTCTCTCACTCTCTCATTCACTCTCGCATCCACTCTCCCATTCACTAATTCACTCAATTACTTACTCTCTATCTCACTCACTCTAACTCACTCTCTCTCACAAATCAATCTCTCATTCACTATCTCACTCACATTTTCCTTCACTCACTCTCTTTCCCTCTCTCTCTCTCACACACACCATCCCTCTCCCTCTAACATTCATTCACTCTCTAATTCACTCTCTTATTCTCTCATCTCTCTCTCTCTCATTCTCTCTCACACTCACTCTCTCTCTCTCTTTCTCTCTCACTTAATCTCTCATCTCTCTTTCTCTCTCTCGGGCACAGTGATAAGAAAAGGCTAATGTTTTACAAATAGCAGTGTTCTCTGTATCCTATCAAGAACAATAGCCTAGACTTCGAATGAAGTGTTGCTGAGATACCGTATGCATTGCTGATATCTCACACTGGTTGATAAGTGAGCTGCACAGCATGAAGATGAAACAGAAAGCAGGCAGAGAGCACCTTCGTGCGTGTGCCCCAGTTTCCATCCACACAAGATGATATCCCTCCATCACCAGACAACTCACCAGTCGGAACGGCTGGTCGGACCACAGAGAGCTGCCTCCTCGAGCTTGATGTGGAGGCGTTCATTCTCCCGGACAATATCGTTCAGGCAAGTCTCAAATTCGTGCATTTGCGACTAAAATTAGGTGAAGGAATAAACGATAGTGCTGCTAATCGAATAAAATGGATTATAAAATGAGCAAAACATAACTTTTCATTTTACAATTACTCTGTAACCGTATAATATCTATAATATAATATACAAACAAAAATATTTAGTTTGTTGGGAAGAGCATTTTGAATGTTAGGGCATAGCGTAAGTAAGACACCGAGTTTTTCTCTTCAAAATTAATGTATGTAGTTATTTTTTATGACTAATTAAAATACACTAAAGGCCACTGTTATAATTTTAAACCCAGAAAAAAGGCTACAAATTATTCCAGATGTACTACTATATAGTTATCTGTCTTGTAAGTAGTACATAAATAGTTATTCATTTTTCACTATAAGACGCTGGAACATGGACCATTTAGGGGTCAAGGTCGACCCAATCAACGCACTGACCTGATGGTGTGTGACCAGATTCTCCTTCTCGGTCAATCGCTGATCGTAGGACTCTATGAGAGGGTTGAGAAACCGGGTATGGACTAGCCAAGCCGGGACTGGGCCTCTCCCGGGCAAGGAGGAGGTGGCCTCCGGGGAACCCACCGACACCGTCCGCAAGCCCAACTCCTTGTTCAGCCGCTGGATCACCTGCTTCAGTAGAGACACTTCCTCCCGCAGTTGGCCCACTTGGCGATCGCGATCTCCTGCAAGTGGACAATCAGGAAGATATCCATCACATTCGCTCTCTCTCTATCCATCTCTCTCGCCTCCTTCTCTCTTTCTACCTTTCTCTCTCTCTCTCACTGACTCAGTCTCTCCATCTCTACCTTTCTCCAACTCTCTTTCTCTCTTTCATTATTTCTTTCTTTTTCTCCTTATTCTCTCTCTCTCTCTCTCTCTCTCTTACTACATCTCTCTGGCTCGCTCACTCACTCCATATCTACATTTCACTCCATCTCTCTTTATCTAACTCTCTCTCTCTCTCTCTCTCTCTCTCTACCTTTCACTCTCTTTCTCATACTCACTCACTCGATCTCTACCTTTCACTCCATCTCTCTTTCTTCAACTCTCTCTCGCTCTCTCTTTCTCTCACTCACTCACTCGATCTCTATCTTTCACTCCATTTCTCTTTCTCCAACTCTCTCTTTTTTTTCACTCTCTTTCTCTCACTCACTCACTCGATCTCTACCTTTCATTCCATCTCTTTTTCTCCAACTCTCTTTCGTTATTTCTTTCTCTTTTCTTCTCATTCTCTCTCTCTCTTACTCGATCTCTCTGACTCACTCACTCCCTCTATCTATCTCTATCTTTCTCCAACACCCCCACTCTTTCCCTCTCTCTCACTCAGTTACTCTAACTATCTCTACCTTTCATTCTATCTCTCTTCCTCCAACTCTCTCTCTCTCTCTTTCTTTGTTTATTTATTTCTCTCTCGCCTTCTTCTCTCTTTCTACCTCTCTCTCTCTCTCTCTCTTTCTCCTCACACTCACTCACTAACTCCATATCTACCTTTCACTCCATCCCTCTTTCTCCAATTCTCTCTCTCTTTCTACCTTTCACTCTCTTTCTCACACTCACTCACTCTATCTCTACCTTTCACTCCATCTCACTCTCTCTCTCCCTCTCTTACTTTAGCCATTCTCTCTCTCTGTATGTATCTATCTATCTATCTATCTATACCTTTCTCCAAGTCTATCTCTTTCACTCTGTCTATCGCGTCCTTCTCTCTTTCTCTTTCCTCCTGCTCTCTGCTTCTTTTTTTCTCCATCATTCTCTCCATCTCTACCTTTCATTCTATCTCTCTTTCTCCAACTCTCTCCCTCTCTTTATTTCTTTTTTCTCCTCCTTCTCTCTCTCTCTTTCCTTTCCTCTCGCCTCCTTTTATCTGTATCTCTCTCCATCTTTCACTCTTTCTCTCATCTCACTTTTCCTCTTTGTCTTTTCCTTTCTCTTCCTTATCTCTCTTTCTCTCTCTATTTCCCCCTTTCGCTCCTCTTATTTTCTACCTCCTTTTTCTCTCTTTCGTTCTCCCCTCTTATTCTCCTTTTATCTTCTCTCTTTCTCTTTCCTTTCTTATTCTCTTTTTTCTTTCTTTCACTATTCTATCCTCTCCCTCTTTTCATTTATCTATCTATCCTCCCCTATGTGTCCCACTCTCTATTTCTCCGTCTACTTGAAAACTGAAGAGCGAAAAGCAAACAGGTGTAACATTTTGTTAATGGATGATTAACGGTCGCAGGACTTCGCTATCTGAATACATCCGCCAGTCATCCAGTCACATCGCCTGATTATAGTGCTCAGCGCTGAACAACGTGGTCGTTAGCCGTTAGCTTCATACATTTCGTTAATTTAATAGATAATTACAAATTAAACATTCACTAATTTTAAAAATTCAAAGCATGTAACCCTGTTAGCTGATAGTTTGGTGTTCATTATTCACTTTATCTTTTTTGTCTAGATGAAGTTACAGTACATGCTTAAAACAGATTTATTCCATTATATCGATCAGGACAAGCAGCTATAGCAACCGATGAGTACTTCCTCGGATATTTGTCGAGAAAGAGAAGACGCCAAATGGCACCTTTCTCCCTCATGCTGGAATTACATCAATAATGCTAGGTTGTTACCATAAGAAAGTAATCGGATATGATGTAAGGGAGTGATAAGAGGTGTGTGGGGAGAAGTGAAGGAATTGGGATAATCGCACCTGGCAGTCCACGCGGCAAGGCATCATCAAGCGCAGTCTCTTTTGCCGTCGGGTCATGTCTTTGCTGAGTAGTGTCATCGATTCCACCTGGACAAAATAGAATCAGAGTAAGAGCATCTACTTGCATAGCGAGTCCATGCGGTACCGACCAGATATGCCACTACAGATATCCTTCGCGAAAAATTAGCAGCTCCTAAACTTTATTGACTCGAAAAAATGCAGCTAAATTTTGTTAACCAATTAGCATGGTTCTCCAGCCTAGTAAACTGGACCGTGCAGCCACAGACGAAGACATATGTGCGTGAGCAAGTGTGATTTACCTGCACATATAGTGTGTGCCCGTGCGAAATATGAGTTAATAATAGATTCTCCGAGACATTGTTGGTCAGATGCGCAAGAGGTAGATAAAATGTCTATTATTATTGCCAGCTAGCGGGCCTGTTTGCTTACTTGCCCATTCGTTTAGGAAGAGGTGGTGGTACTTAAATTTTAGCAGTGAATATACAGCTAACTTTAGGAGGTCCTAAATTATATGAAACAGACCTTATAGTGTAATTTACAAGCTCCTAAAGTCATCGCCAAAAATGACGTCACCGACTACAATTCATATATTATTGGTTCTCTTTTGAAAATTTCGCGTGGAGTTTACTGCTATAGTTCATCTGCCCCTAAATTGTAATCATAATAATTCACATTCTTAACAAATACACATATCCGGAAAACATATTTTTAGTTGTGCCAGCACTTTTCTGGGACAGTACACAGATTCTTGTGTCTAGGCATTTAGTGAAATAAGCTAAATTTTATGTTTTCTTTTCGAGGGTATTTTGATCTCAGGATAAGTCTGACGGGTGGTATTGTGAGGATACTCGCTGTCATCTTTCCTTCTTATCTCGTATACAAAATGTTTGAGACCGCTTGCCACTTCTAAGCATTTCGGTGAATCGAAGTCGTCCAAATGTAAAAACGATTTTTTGTGTTTTTCGATGTTGCATTGGAAATTGTCTCCAGACGATCGATATAAACTGCGAAGACACAAGAGAAAATCTTGATTCCATGTTGCTTAATCTGTTAATCCAATTTTATTCTAACGCCAAATACTGAGTGGTGTAGGAGATTCAGGTATGCTGCATTGTGAATACAACTCAAAAAGTTGGTGCATTACACCGCTATTGTGGTAAACTTTTGCATATAACGAAGTCAAAATTCTGTATGTGTGAGAACTCTTGTAGAGTCACACATAACCAAATGAATGTTGATCCTTTGTTTTTTTTACCCGGCTCCTTCCAGAGGATGGGCGTTGACCACAGTTTTTACACTCAGTTACTGGATCACGACTCTTGCGAGCCCGGGGAGTTGCCAGCCATTTCGCTATTTCAACCTGAGGGCACCACGTGG
>JAUYWV010000345.1:0-17591 GCA_032274565.1 Nematoplana nigrocapitula
TGAAATTGACTTGGAAAAATCTGAAAAAGATTTGGACTATCTGAACTTGACTTGGAAAAATCTGAAAAAGATTTGGACTATCTGAACTTGACTTGGAAAAGGTGTAGATGGATGAAGGTGTCAACAACTCTGGATCGATGTGGCCTGACGTTTAACGTCCTGGAACACTGCGTTAGACTCAATTTGTTGGAGGTCTAGGACTAAAAGGGGGCTGCAAAATCTCATATTTGCTCTGTGGCGAACACCGGCTATGTTGTCCACTTTGTGGTAGAGGGGAGTCCTATTCACTAAAAAATAGGATATTTATTGTACGCGATTTGCCTGGCCCAATAAAACAGGCCGCCGAATTTCTTTACGGCAAAACATCTATTGACAAACGTGTGAAACAGAAAAAACGATTCGTCATTTTTCCTATCATTTGTATTACAACAACATATATATTAAATAGCGACAAATTTGATCTATGCTGTCAAACACTACTTTTTATCATTCTGTAGATACGCAGCCGCCTCCTTATATCGTATACCCTTATGGTAAACTATCGAACAATGGTATACTGCACATAGCAAGTTTGTTTTGGGATGGAAGGCACATTTTCTGACTGCCTAGGGCAGCACACGGGGCTCGGGCCAAATTCGGACCTTGGTTCATAGTGCCCGTCGTCTCAATGCAGATATAAATAATCAACTATATTGTTTTCAAATGGAAATCTACATTTATAATGAAGCATGCCACTCACCCATGCATACACTGTACTTTATCGTAGGGATGGCTCCCTGTACAAGTATTGGGCAAGTATGTGATTTCTCCCGGATAGGTGCGATTGCCCAGAAATTTTTTAAGTCCTGAAAACAAGGAAATATATATGCAAACAAACTGCACAGAGTTAGAAATTTGCGCTCAATTCTCAAAGTTACTCTTACCTAATTCACCATCGGACAAAACCGTAACGAGTACATAGATTTACATTGTTTGTAAGTAAAATACGTTAAAAGTAGAAACTGAATATACACTAGCTGTCTGCGTGTTTCACCAGGGGTTAGAGAGGTTAAAACTGAAGTAAAGTAATAAGTACGACGATAGTCCAACATAAATAGAACCATACGATTGAATGATATATCAGGCATAACTTTGGATATTAATACGAAACGATTCACTGTACATATTGACGTTCACTTGATCGCTGGAACTCTCCGGCTGTACGGAGACGATGGTTTCGCCAGTCAGCAGGATCTCCGATGCTGTCACCATGATGATCAGCGGCTCTTTGTTGACCAGATTCAGATCCGCCGACTTCTTCACGACACTCGTCCGGTCAACATCGCCGCTCTCTTCCAGATCAGCAATCTCCAACGCTTGGCTGTTATCCATGTCATCGTCATAATCGGTGTCTGCGGAAATCAGAGCATGTTTGTCGTGATGGTCACGTGTCTGGCCAACGCTGACCGACGAGGTAGCAGCACAGGAATTCAAAGAGATATCCGGGCTGTCGCGTGAGGTCAACTTGCCCGCGCTGTTATTCTCACTCATAAACAAACACTCAGGCTCATCGAGCTTTTTCACAACAGTTCCTGTTGGAAGTTTCGACACTGACAACAGCTTTCCAACGCCCACATTTTTTAAAATCTTTTTCAGCGACAGTTGGAGTAGATTCTGGACAAAGTTGGGCTCCATCTTTGGAGACTGATTTGGGTTGTCGAGAAGAATGATTCTCTCTGGTGGTGCGGCGTTCAAGGTCAGAGGCTTTACGCGGCTCTGTGTCGCCAAAGGGCACACCGGCACGGCGGGATCATTTGCGGTATTTCGTGATTTGGATCGTTTTTCTTTGTCCACTGTCGGACCGCTTTCGCCGCGAGAAAAGGACGACAGTGGAGTGGAGATCTTCGACTCCACCATAAAGGAAGGCATTGGCTGGCCCTCGTCGTCACTCAGGGAGGATATCGGCGCGGCGTAGTCGGGGGCACTCGCGGACCGATCCATCGAGCTCTTTAAAGTCGAATAGACGACACCGTCGCGAGCGTATTCACGCACAGACGGCCGATTTCTCTGGAGGGCCCCTCTATCGCCAAATTTGAGCAGTTTCTGGTCGCCAAAACAGGGTGGCGAACGGGGCTGATACCAATTATTGGTCGAGCTGGACTCGAAATCTTTATCGCCAATAGGACGGCGTTCAAAATCTCGGTTGTTGGGGCAGTAGACAACAAAGTCGCGCTGGTTGGACGGCTGTGGTCGGCAACTCGAATTGGAGGAGAGAGGACCGCGGAAATTATCGACCGAGTCATCGTCCCCTGAACTCTGGTCGTGGGAGAGTCGTTGTTGCTGTCTCGGTTTACGCGGGACAAACGACGGTCGCTGTCTCGGTTGTGCGGCACTCACTCTCTGTTCGGTCAAAGCCTGATCCTGCGCCTCGATCACACTCATCGATGGCACGTCCACATTGAGAACGCAAGGGCTAGACTTGGAGGTGACAGCGATATCCTCAGGCAACGGATAGCTCATTGATCCCTTGTTGGCGCTCAGGTTCTCAGCCAGAGTTGAATTCGGATTCTGGAGCTCCACACCGGCTCCAGTATTGGTGAGGAATTCGATGTTGTCAAACACCTCGTCTGTGTCCGTATAGTGGTGTTCACGGACCTTCTTCGAGACGTCGAAGCCGTGTCTGAACTTGATCAGATTGGGGAAGTGATGCGACACAAATTTGGCCGTGTTCATCTGAGTTGGCCGGTAGAGGCCCTCCACCTCGGCCTCCGTCACTTTCCACGGACAGACATCAGCGGGCCGACTTTCGTCGCACATGTAGGGCGATTTCAGTAGAAGATCGCCGGCGATGGGATCGGTCGGTCCCATCCGTTGATACCAGTAGTAAAGATCGGTGTTGTCGGGGAGCATCTCTCGGGTGAACAGGGTCACTGGGGCCCGATGGGGATACTCCTTCCGATTGACATAGTTGGGAAATATGCGTTCGAGCAACTTGTTGCACTGCTTAATTGAGCCTTCTTGACGACCTGTGATCCGAATGATGGCATACTTGACCCACTTGAATGTGCATATTCGTTTGTTGAGAACGCGTCGTGTCAGCTCAATTTTGCAATTGGTTTTCACACCGATAGCCTTCACCCGTTGATCGTTGAGAAAGATTTCCAACAGGTCATCATGCATGAAGACAATATATTCCATGGTTATCGTATCACCAGGATAGTGCATCATCTTGAAAAGATGTTTCCAGTCGTGATATAACTGATATTCGGATACAAAGTAGTCTCTTTCACGTATAGAAATTCTGCAAAGTCAGATAACTAATTCAAATTTTGTTGACGATTTGAAAGAAAACTGTTTACAGTCAACATGAGAATAAATTATCGATTCGAAGATTGTAAAATATTCTGCAAATCTTGCATGACTATGCGATTTTATTAATGCAGTCAACTATAGTGTTTATTTTGTAAAATAGGTTTTCTAAGTGCAGTTTGCAAGAGACAGACTTTCAAATAAAAAGAAAAAACGAGATTAGAGAGAACACTGTATTAGCAAATGTTGCAACCCCCCTTGGTCATCATCAAGAAACAACAAGAATGAAACACATGTTAAGCTAAACTAAATAAAACCGAAGAGTTCCTCCATTTATCTGAATTTTAACTGTACTTTAGTTCTTTTTGTTTGTTTGAAGACGGACACTGACCTATGAATTTTCCCATTTTGTCCTTTCCATGGTGCTGTTTCGGTTTCATACAGGTATACGGATTCTCCCGAAGCCCATCTCCCAACTACAAGCGCTACCCCTTTCCTTTTACCTATTCGTTGAAAGTGTTTGGCGGTTTGTCGTCCTTCGTCTACAAAACTTGACCAACCATGTCCGCCTGCCTTTTACCGGCAGCAGAGTTTGCCCAGTGCGTTAATAATTCTTGCTGCTTCTCCTACCCGAATCCCTCCAAATCTCACTTTGCCCATCTCACGTTCCGCTGTCATTTACCCGGTCTAATTACCATATTATTTCAACTTCTTCACCGGGTTTAATTCTCACTTCCACACGATTCGTGTGCATCCCTTTGCACTTTTCACTGAACTGTTTACACACTCCATCATCACGTGATTTGTCTTGTTTGTGCTATTATGCAATAATTTTCTGTTTACTAGAGGGGCGACGTCGTCCGCAAAATCGATATCCAACGTCAGCAGGAGGAAGTCAATCGATCGTTTCCTGCGGACGGATGGCTCAACCAGGGTCAGGGGCGGAATACACAAACGGCGGGGCCCATGCAGTCATCTACATCCTCATAAAGAGTGCCACAGCTCCATTGCGGCCCCAGTCGGAGCAGCGGCATTCTCCTTCCATTTCTTTCCTTCGGGAGGTTTGGTCTCTTAAAATCAATGAAGCTAATTGGCGCAGCCATCTCCAAAATCATTCTTAGAGTGTCCAGATTCTATACTGATGCCCGAGCAAAGGATTTTAAATATGCTGTTGTGTGACTCCCAAATACACAAGCAGCCAATGTCCACAGGGTTATGACACTAACTAAGAGAGGAATTGCATCATTCGATCTGCAGCACGGTCGTTCTCATTTGGAGACAATCAGGAATAAACACCGCCTTGAATGTGCTTACGTTACTTACCTCAACTGATTTTCACGATATCGCAAAATTGCGATTAGTGTCACTTGTAATACAGTAAATGCTTTGGTTAAACTTGTTCAGGAACCTAGTTCTTACCTAACCAGTCGTATCGTTTGGGTCCCATCCATCGGAACTCCTCACTCTCCGAAATCAGATCACCATAGAAACCGTAGCCTAGCAAGGAGACATTGTACCTAAGGAAATTCTGACCACTGTGCACTGTCATAACGTCCATTCCGATACTATCACCTGAAACAACCAATGAAAGCAGTGTAGGTAATCACTCCAAGTGATTCAAGCCTGTCTTATCTTACCAACAATTATGTGTAAAGCAGCTGTGACGATGTCGTTAGTACCATTTGTCGTGTAAGTTACAGTGTCGGTCGAACCTGCAAACAGCAAACACGAATATTAGATCTATGTATAATATCTAAAACGCGGAAATCACACTGCCCTCAAATTTTACGTGAACGGCAAACGTTCCCATTAATAGTTATAGTATTTCATTTTGATAACACCATTTGGAGCCTCATTATGTAATACATTAACATAGCATTGTAGCATCTTTAAAGACAGCTATATTCAAAGTTGTTTGAGCATCTCCCACTACAGAATGCAAATAAATTCATCATTCTTATACTAGGCGATTGCTGCAGTGCTGCACCAATGTACTACAGAATGAGGCTCCCAATGGCGTTAACAAATGAAATATTTTAAACCATTGATGTGTGGAATTTCGACCAGCCTGTTCTACTCCCTTTGAGACGTTCGACGTTGATGTAAAAGTTAGCGTAGTACGATTTCCGCCTCAACAATGGCTTAACAGACTTCATTTGTTAACATACTTGATCGCCTCATTCATTTATGGAAATTTATATTCTGTAGGCTACTGTGAAAAATGCCCAGTAGCAAACAGGAATCAATTAGACAGTAATAAACATATCGAATACTTATACGTGTTTAGCATAACGAAACCATCGCTAGTCAAAACAGAGGAAGGCATCAGTGAGACCTTCAAGAAGTTGGTAGAAGGGGAAGGCATGCAATACAGCTATCAACGTTAAGAAGACTAAGGTGATGGTGGCAGGCAGGAAAGATGAACAATTGGAACATGTGGAACAGTTTCAAGTTTTAGGGACGATGAAGTTGGCAAGTGGTGAGGCCAGCTCAGTTGGATATTATATGGAGAGCAAGATACCTGAACGTGACTTGGAAAGTGCGATTGAAGAAGGCGCTCAACTGAACAGTGTTCCTATATGGTACTAAGAGCTGAACTTAATAGGGTAAACAAACTAGGATTGGGTCCTTTGAAATGTGGTGCTGGAGGCGGATGCTTGGTGTCTCGTGGAGGGAACATCGAACAGACGTTTCAGTACTGGAGGAGCTGGGTTTCAAAAAGGAGCTCATGGCCAAAGTGGTACAGCTAAAGATGGCTTATTTAGGGCACGTGGTTAGGGGCAGTGCGGGAGACCCAGCACCGTTGGTAATGGAGGTAATGCAGAGGTGCGCCCAGGAAGTGCTGGCTGGATAACATCAAGGAATGGAGCGGAAAAACTATCCAGATTGCAAGAAATTGGCGCAAAACAGGAAGACCTGGAGGAAATTGTCGCGGGTGTGGGTTGTGTCTGTCGACAAATCTCGTCCGAGGTCAGGCTCGCCAGTAAAAAAGCAATGGAGTCTGACAAAGTTATGTTATATTTTGACGAAACTGAATATGGTTCATATACCAGAATAGTCTGTCACGATCGAGTTTCGATCAAGACAAAGTTCGGAGTTGACACGAAACGACAATTCTGGATGCTACACTTTTGATATTATAAAAAATGTTATAAATCATTACATTTTTAAAAAACCGTAGGTAAATAGAAAAAATCGGAAATCGCAGGACTTGGCCAACAAATCGCAGAGATATTAAAATCACCGGCTGTAGCAACACTGTTAGACGAATATCCACTAAACAAAGATAAAATGCAAAAACAGAAGAACATGTGATAAGTATAATGAAAAATTCGTCGCCCAAATCTGCTGTATAGTTATTGAATTCAAGTAGATGGGAAAAAATCTTAGAACAATTTCTCAGTAGATGTTGAATTACAGGCAAAATATAGCTTATTTAGTGCTATGTGTTCAATGTTGCTATTTATGAATGTTGATCTTCACTTTTCCAATGAATCGCAGAAACAAGATAAAAGCTACTGTAGTTGGAATAAATGATTAGGACTCACTACTTCATTTCAATTTTTCGTCATTCGATTTTGCATTCAACGCCACATATTATAAAATGATTAATAAAAAAATCACACACATTTTGTTCGTTAGTAAACAAATAAAGCCGAATGGAGTGTTTTAATAACAAAAGAAACTGCCATTTGTAGTCACATTTCTAGTAAATCTCTGTAGTGAATATGGTTTGATTGATCACTGACATTTCCAAAAGTTGATTGTCAACTAGCCAATCTCATTAATTATTATTGAAAAACATTCATTAAAAATAAATACATACATGTACGGGTAGGCACGTTTATTGAATACATAAAAATAGTAGTATATGTAAACTTAAACAATAAGCATAGAACTACATCTGTTCGAATCATTCATAACATAGTTATACAGTTATCTGCAGATAGCAAAGAGTACTACTGTTTAGTGAAACCTTGGATACGGTACAGATGTAGGGTCAGAAGATATCAAAAATTGGGAAGGTTTACGTTGTCTAAGAGACACTACGCGTATCACCTGGGGAATGTAGGCACCGGGGTCTTCTTAACATTAGGCGCCTTTTCGCCCGTAACTGTGATATGGAACATGTCCGTCGAGAGATCCATACTCAGCAGGCCGCTAGAGCTTTCCGGGGCCACGCTCAGCCCTGTGTCGCCTGACACCACAATAGTTTCCTCCTCAAACATCATTACTAAAGGATCGTGATGGGGCAGGCAGTCCATCATGGACTTCTGAAGACCGCTAGCGCCGGCGCTTCGGCTCACTGTTATGGCGCCGTCCGATATTCCCAACTGACCGAATGTGGAGTTCTTGGATGACTTGTCGCCCAGAGTAAACGAGCCTCCGATGCTCGGATCCGGATTCTCAACGTCCACCGTGACCGATTTCCCCTTACTACCTGGCTCGTCCACCGTGCCCGATTTCCCCTTACTACCTGTGTCGTCCGCCGTGCCCGATTTCCCCTTACTACGCGGCTCGTCCAAACTGAAGCCGAATCCGGACGATTTGGTATAGCGCGACCCCGTAGAACTCAGTTGACCGATCGTTTTCTTACTCTGTCCATAGCTCGCTGTTGTGCTCCGAGTACTCTTTTGTTGGCTTAACATTTGTTTCTGACGCTCGTAATATCCGACCTTCTCCGCGTCACCTACCGTATTACCCATCTCGAAATCGGAAGCCTCCACTCTAGCGTAATTCATAGGTTTGAGATTGGCGCCGAAATAGTCATGCATCCCCTCGGTATCCAGTATTGGGGAATCCGCAGTGGGCGATTCCGCCTCGCCCCAGGCATAGACGCCCGGTTGGAGGTACTTGATCACCTCAGCGGTCTCGTTCTGAGTTGGCAGATAAAGACCTTTGATATCATGTGGGTCGACTTTCCACGGAGCGTTGGCGGGTTTTCGGCGATCGTCCAGCTCGTAGGGTGAGCGCAGCCGCATATCGCCCATGACCGGATGACCTCCGCCCATCCGCTGATACCAGTAGTAAAGATCGGTGTTGTCTGGCAGCATTTCCCTGGTGAACAGGGTCACCGGGGCGCGATTATAGTACTCTTTCCTGTAGATATAATTGGGGAATGCACGCTCGATCAGTTTGTTACATTTGGTAATCGCCATGTCGGTGGGACCGCTGATGCGGACGATGCCGTAGCGGAGCCATTTGAATCCGCTGAGGCGTTTGTTGAGAACTCGTTTGGTCAATTCCACGTGGCAATTGGTTTTCATTCCGGCCGATTTGATACGTGGGTCTTTGATAAACATCTCGATAGCATCGTCCAATAGATCTACAGCGAATTCTCTAGTACAAAGATGCAGAGATTTAACATCACACATTGGAGTCATGTCCCCCTGTTGGCGTCTCCGCAATGTGCTGTCGACTTTCTACCAAACAAGTGGACTTCAGTGGATATGAATTCAAACAAAAAGCACATTTACCGAATGCGACTTGATAGAAAGGAAGTCGTGTGTCACCGGACTCAATAAAATAGCTATACATAAAAACTATGCTACTTAACTTTTACCTCTTCGGCTGAGTATTGATTACTGAAAGGGGTTTTCCGTAATACAATTTTGAAATTTGTATTCTCAGAAGTATAAAAGAAAGGCGTAATTTACTTCAGACTATATTGAAACGGAAGAAGAACTAGATTGGTCACATCTTAAGAAAATATAACCTAATGAAAAAAATCATCGAAGGACGATTTCGTGGAAAATGTGGACGAGGAAGGCCAAGAAAAGGCATGTTAACAGAATTAAATACAGATTCATATAAGAATCTAAAAGATAAAGCAGAAAATCGAACGGAGTGGAGAAATGGATGCCATAAACATGAACCTGCTTGACAAAAAGCAGAACTCTTGATAGATCGATAGACGTCGGACTGAACACACACTGCAAGAATAGGCCAGCAGATATTCCGAAAGCGAAAGAGAAATTCGCAGCATAGAAGGAGAATCGATGCTTTTGAGATGTGGCGCTGGAGAATAATGATGACAATACCTTAGACGGCAGGAAGAACGAATAAATCAGTATTAAATGAAATTAACAACCCTGTTCGGCTGAGCTCAATGAAATTGAAACAAAAGCTATCGTATTTCGGATATATTGTGAGGTGGCAAGGGTATGCCTGGAAAAATCCATTATGTTGGGACAAGTCGAGGAAGACCTCCCATTCGATGGATCGATAAAGTGAAAGCTTCGACAAGTCATACGCTCCGCAACCTGATGGACCTGGCTGAAGATAGAACGGGCTGGAGGACAGTGATCCGTGTAACCAAGGGTCGTGCACGACTTGGAAGCACAAGGTATTGGACACCTGAAAATCTAAACCAGGGTCGGTAAACTTTGTGAACCCGCGAACCAAACCAAGACCCGGCCGAGGGCCAGACGAACGGAACAGCAACAAAAAATCAAATTTGAAACAATTTTATTTGATTTTTATTGAGCATTTAGGAAAATTAATGCGCCGAGTGGTGCTGTCTGTCTTGCAGAGCCTGGCAATGTCGGGCCGAAAGGATGAAGTGGAGAGAGTAAGAATATCATTTAGGTGGGGATCCGACAGCTGCGCAAGAAGACGATTCTTCAGACCGTAGTCAACCATTGAAAAGATACGGCGAAATATATCTAGGATGCATAACGTCTTGGCTCTTCTTTTCTTATATAAGATTTTTCGTGTATTTCATCTTGCTGAATAGCTGCACGCAGTAGTACGTGCTCCCGAAGATCGTGATGCGGCGGACGTGCTTAGCAATTTCAGGGTAGCGGGAGCGGCAAGTGGTCTATAAAGAAAGACAATGGGCCAGAAGCTGCCAGAAACTACCCACATTACCCGTCGTCAACAGGCAGGGTACTGAAACTCTACGGCAGGGGGGAGGTATTTCTCCGTGAAAAGGTGGCGATCTTGGTCCTGAGCTCCCAAAGGCGACCCAACATCTTTATCCGAGACAGCCAGCGGACTTCGCAGAAGTAGGCAGGTTGCCGTATGCTGCTTCGGCCTCTTCCAGGAGTTCTTGGATCTGGCGGTGGTTAAGGCTCCCGGCCAGGATGGAGTTGACAGCCTTGACCATAGGCTGGCTATGCGTCTTATGGTAAACGCATAGGTATATAACGCGCAGTAGATGATTTTGTGTGGTGTTTTAAAGGTTTGACAATATTGTATCGGTAAATATTATTTGTTTTCATTTTTTTCAAAATTGATTTCGCCGGCCGGATTAATATTATAAAATGGCATGGGTGCCGTGGGCCTGGATTTGGCCCGCGGGCCACAGTTTGCCGACCCCTGGTCTAAACAGTAAACAATGATGCCTATACATCATTTTAACCTTAAAAATAGAACTTCTAATAAATTTTACTTTACATATACAACTTTGCCTGCAGAATTTCTAATATATAATCCATATATAATTAAGCTTCCATTCAGATATTCTAAGATATAATTCAGGAAATAAAATCGCCTTACGTTACGAAGGGTCACCCTTCTTCATGCGGCGGTTTTCATTCTCGTCATTGTTGTTGATAGTGAGACACGAAGCATCTATGATATGGTTCAGTCTATTCAATCAATATTTCAAACTTTTATCTATTATAGATGCGGTAGTGTTAATGCTGACAAGTTTAGGTATATGAATTCGGACAGGTCACATGCAGGGAAAAAACTGAAGAAGTTAACAAAGGAGCATGTAAAACAATTACATTTCTGTCCTTGAATCGAATCCGATTGTCATCTTACGTTTAAGCAGCTCTCGGTGCAACTATGCAAACAGTTTGGGGATAAATGATAGATAAACATCGAGGTCAGCTGATTTACCTAGAAAAAAGGTGCATCGTATGTTGAAAACAATGAACAGTGCATAGAGAAATCTTCCATACCGCATTGTACGTGGTGCATGCAAATTTATAGAGCAGCGCAGAACAGTGGTATGGATGTATGAGTGTTTGTGACCAACGCACCTTGTCACTCTCTACTACACGAATGCGTTGACGAATTCATCGGATCTACAGTACGGAAACTGGGCCCTTATTTACCTCAATAGAAATCCCAATGAACCACTGTGGTCCACACTAAAATCATTTGTCAAAGAACAATCAATCGTAAGGACCTGAGATACGCGGCTGACACCACGATGTTGGCGGAATCGATATAGGCGGCATAAATACTACTGAACAAGAAAGTGAGCAAATGGGACTTTTTCTAAATGTGGACAGAATCAGAATGATGATAGTCGGTGCAGACGAAAATGATACAGGCTGAATCATACATAGAAGACAGGTCGAGAAAGTGGAAGACTTTCACTTTCTTGGAGCCTTTATACTACCAAACGGAGACTGTTGAAAAGAAATTGACAGAAGAATTTCATTACGGCGGTCGGCAGGAGGCTTGGCAAGATATGGAAGCATAGAAGACTAATAATTATAAAGAAAACAACGATGAAAGTGATGAATTCTCTGGTTGTTTTCACCGTGAGTTATCGGGCATAGTCCTGGACCATGAAGGTGAGAGAGAGAAAAATAATCGAAGAGTTCGAGATGTAGGCTTGGGGAAAATGCTGGGGATCAACTGGATACAAATATAAGCGTGTTGGAGGAGCTTGGAAGCCCAGACAGTCTACTAGGCGCGAACAGATTCACGAAAGATCGATGACCTACTGAAATCAATAAGAATGCCGTGTCAGAGCCCTGCCGGTAGACAGCAGTCATAGCGTCCTTCTCTCATGGGATAGGTTTAGGTATGGTCTCCCTCCAAATTACTGTTTTCAGCCAACTCAGAAAAGTCAGTCAGTGACAGCCTCGCTTCCGCTTTCCTTCAATACGAGGAAACCACCCAGAATGTTTGAACATCTTCGAAAGGGAAAGAATTCCTTACTACGCTATACCAGACATGAGTTCGGCCTATTGAAGCGGATAGCACTGTCAGCAGTGTGAGGCGGGAGATCTCGAGACTGTCAGGCACCTTCTCATTCAGTGTGCGGCCTGGACAAACCATAGGGTCAACGTGTGGGGCCCCATCCCACGCCACAAGATATATTCCAGAGCGGTATGCGAGTGATACTGTTTCTGAAGAGGATCGACCGTCTAGGTCGCGAGGATGGCCTGTGCGCAAGGACGAAGAAGGAAAGGTCTCCTCGTTGTTGTTTTTTTTCACTGTCGACGTAGTACCAGAATGGCTAGCACTGCACTCATCTTGATGAAAATCTTAATTTTCGTCTCTGCCGCCTGAAAGCGGGCCTCCATCGACTTGCCAATGGTCCACATTTAGCATTTTAGTAATTGAAAGAATGTAGACCAGTCTTGTACTGCAGCCAACTTACTAATCACAGAAAAGTTCATTATTAGAATTGGCCAGATCCAGCGTTTCTAGTATTTCAAAAAGCTTCTCGTTTGTCACTTTGTCGAGGTCATCACAAACTCTATGGTATTTCGTGTCCCTTTGTCAATTGATGAACCATACTGGTTGGTCCCCTGCCAACTCACCAGCTGTCCGTCGACGACGCCAGGAGGATCAACTTAGTCAGGGTTATTGTCCCGTCGATGTCACACTTAGTGATGCCTGACTTGATACGGAGAGTGATGAAGATGGGATTAACTTTTTCGCAGGGAAACGTCCTTCGTCTTTCGTCAAAGTCAAAATCACATCACTTTGGGTCTCCAGTCGCTGCGGGATTCTAGCGATTCAATATCCTCTTTTTCAAATGTCCCACGAAGTCACAGTCCTACGTGGTGCAACCAACTGTCGTCGAAGAGGCATTGCTTTAAGAAAGCCTAGATAGGTAGGATGTCTTCTTTAGCGATTGCGTTAACAAAATACATATGTAAGTGCCATAGGATAAACGAGGAATAACGCAGTTTGGATCGGTTTCAGCTCAGCTAGTGCCCGTATAATAAATTACATTGGATGACAAAAACAGATACTGTAAAACTAAAGTGTTTAACTACGAAAAAACAATCAATGTACAGAAGAAAATTAAGTAATAAAAAATCACTCACTAAAAGAAGGAACTGAATTTCTGAAATGTCGATTTTTGGCACAGCAGATAAAAACCAGATACATTTCGAGCAGCAGATTGAAATGTTCGTATTGAGAAACAAATCACACTAGAAAGGGGGGATACAAGTCTTGCAGTCACGACTCTTCCGGGTCCTCCGTTGTTGTCTCGTAGACGCCCACCTGTTCCGGATTTGCAGCACTGGCCCCAAAGCAGTAGGGTTGCATATAGGCAACGGTGGTTGCCGAGGGGATTTGCATCGGGTGATGCTTACCCTTGATATCCTTGGTGAAGACTTTCCAAGGGGCGGAGCCCGGCTTCCTCGAATCGTCCAAAGCGAAAGGCGATTGGCAGCGTAGAGTGCCCACATTGGGATCAGCGTTACCCATCCGGTGGTAGAAGTAGTACAGATCCGTATTGTCCGGGATCATCTCTCGGGTGTACATCGTCACATGGGCCCGGTTCGGATACTCCTTCCGATTCTTGTAGTGGGGAAAGTGGCGCTCAATCAGGCTATTGCACTGATTGATATTGATGGTGTCCGGGCCGGAGATCTGGACGATCGCGTAGCGCACCCTCTTAGTCCCGTTGACACCCACGTTGAGAGTGCGCCGAGTGAGTTTCACCTGACAACCGGTTTTGGCAGCACATGATTTGATCCGACTATCGTCGATAAAGGCGGTGACAAAATCGTCACGCAAAAACACGGCGTACTCCTGCACTACCGTGTTCTCATTGAGTTTGGACCCCATGCTCCATTCACATCAAGATGATCAACAGTGAGAATTCTCAGCCACTCTACACTCAGTAGTCTTCGCAAGAAATAAGGCAGCATCTACCAACTATCAAATATAAATAAATTTTGAATGGGACAATATATCAGATCAGTAATTGTAAATATGTAAATCGACTGCAATGCTAAATTTTCAAATGTATATTTATTATAGAAAAACATTGTTGCATGAGAAAATACATTTTAAATTTAAATTTCCATGCATCTTTGTTACTAAAAATGCACGGAAAATAATTAACGAAAACAAGTAGAAACTGACAATATGAGTAACAATGTCTGCTTTCAGATTACATTTCTCATAAATGGTCTCCAAATTTGAATGAACAGTTCGCAAACTTCCCCGAGAAATTCAATGCAAAAGGTTTTGTCGAATTGTCCTCTGTGGCTTGCCTCTTGCATTTGAAGATTGCCACAGAACAATTGCCTTCAATTGATACAATTCCAGTAGAGGTCAAAACCGTTACATAATGCTGACAAAATCTTTCGTTTAGAAGCATCTTTTGTTCGTCTAATATAACGCGATACTGATTGCACGTTCTTGTCACCTACAAATATATTGTAATAGCGTGAAGGTGTAAGCATAGTATTTTTGTAAAATAAATAATAGTGAACTTACCCTTAACTGAAGAAATGTCTTCAACAGAATAGCCTTGTTCATGGAGCTCGCTAACCACAGTAACTCTTAGACAATAGTTCGTATGCATTTTTGATAGTCCAACCTTCACGCGCATTCGTTTCATCATTTGTCCAAGGTAGATTTGCCCAGCTCTCTTCTGACCAGAGTAACAGTGTGTACTTTTACCATTAACCTTGGCAGGCAATAGGAAAAGACCAACTGTTGTAGATTTTATTTTAGAAAAGTAAAACTCTATAGAGCTCGTACGGGGCATCCACTTGGGTCATTTGGCATATTGGACATGCGACATGACTTGAGATCCTCAACCTGATGGACGTGGCTGACGATATAAAGGGCTGGAGCACAATGGTCATGCGTGTCACCAAAAGTCGTGGACGAAGGAGGTACAAGGTGACAAGGTGAGTTGACGCTTCCTGCAATGCTACATCAATATAGTAAAGAATGAGTCTCTCGATGGCGAATTTGAATCAGGCAGCTGTAGCATGTTTTCGTTAAGATGGTTGTTATGTTTGTTATGTTGATCGATGGTAGCGAGTAGCACTTTGGTACACGATTACTTTCCTTTCGTACTACGCCAAAAGCAGATTCATTATTATTGGTCGGTAAGTTTATATATTTCCTCCCAACAGTCAACGTCGTGTATGCCAACTACGTAGTAATAACTTTAAAGATTTACATACATAATGCAAGTAGTATTTTTTTCGAAAATAAATAATACAAATAGTTCACGCTTTCTGAAAACGAGACGTATCTCGTCATGAACAATGGAAAGTGTGAAGAACGTTGATGTTATCGAACGAATTTGTGCCATAGTATGGTAAGTCATGTTTTTTAATTATAAAGTAGTGTGCAGTTCTTCTATCGTCGTCTAGATAAAAATAAAAATATCAATACCCGAAATTCCTGTTGCGTTACATGTGTTATATTACTCCGTAAGAAATTAGAAGTAAAAGTCCCAGATAGGCTTTACATTTCCGTTGTTGGATAAGCAAGTGATATTTCTTTGGTTACATCCCGAGCTAGCGGAAGCGTTTAATATTAGTGTTGTATATATTTCATGTTGCGTTAATTGTTTTTAACATTAGTTTAGTATTTTATACATATATGCTTGTACTACAAAAATGTTTCACATTATCCAAGTCTTAGTTTTCGGAAATTTGGGGTTGTAAAACTCCTATAGATTCACCACTGCCTATATACTCTAATTTTACTTTTTTGCTCCCTCTCATTTCAGATCGCACTCGGACATTTTATCTTCACTATCACTCCGCTCTTTCATCATGTTTCTTGTCGATGTTCTCAGATTTGAGCCTGTTTCATTCAATTTACGTTTTGTACATTCATTTCTGGTTTACATTGCTTTTTTTACTACGGCTACTTAGTAATGTATCTCCTGCAATGCTTCCGAATTTCAATTTATACTTAAAAATAAGTGTTTCTTATCGTTGACGTCACATTTATCTACACAGATTTTCTACACATCGTTCTACTTTGTCAACAGACTGATTTTGTAAACGTCAAAATTTGGTTGTTTGATACTGGCGAACGGAAAATCCGGATACAGACAGCCATATGGATTTTAATCAGATTGCTTTTTCATTATTTCCATCAGTGCCTACCTAGACTATATCTGAACTGTCAGTTTAGTCCGGATCGAGTACGGCTGGGAAGAGCCGGCGAGCATTATTGGGTGAGTGCTGAACTGATAGAGTGGAGATAGACAATGAGTGAACAGAAGCAATTGGCAGCAGACATCCAAAAATTTGTGATCCATTTTTTTACGGGATATTTCCACTTTTGAACCCGATTTGGGACCGACAGACAAAAATATTTGAGCAGAGCGGTATATCGTCTGTGGCATCAGCGCGTGTGTCCACAAAGGCAGGGTGGAACTCCCCCCAGAGCTAGCTATATTATTGCGTCGGTATTGACTTTTCCGGGAGATATGCTGTAATAAATGGCGGGCCTTGAGGAACTGCGTTATCTTTGCCTATAGGATATATGCAGGAGCAAAGAGAGCGGCGTCAAGAGAGACCGGCTAATTGGAGATATAGGCAAAACCCGCCCCGAATTAGTTTTATAGTGTAGGCTATAGTCGTATAGATCAAGTTGATTGAAGTCTGCTACCATTATTTATTGTGTTTAATATAGTATAGAGAAAGATAGAAGCAAATTAGAACGAATGGCTGCTTTTCATCATTCCCGGCATTGCACTCTCTCCACGAAAAGTGGCATTGTTCAAGAAATAATGTACTGTTGACGAAAAATGGAATAAAAATGCTCCTAATAGCAAAAATTGATTAACCAATATATGTTAATATAGTAAAACGTAAATAACCATAGTTCAACAATAAACAAATTTCCAAAAATTTAAACAAAAAGTGAAGTAGTCACATGAAACTACCCAGAGGGCCAACTTCTAAAACTAATTTAGCTAAATAGTTATACAATAGTAATTGTCTCAGCTGGAAAAATGATTAGAGTATATATCTCTATTTAAGATAAATATTATGAAAAATAACATATTCACAGAATGGCATTATAGTTTGAGATGAAAATCGAAGAATTGAAAGCTACGCTTGTTCGTTTCGATACTCCTCCCAAAACTATACTGGACCGAATTGTCTGTGAATTTGCATACACACGCAGACACATACGAGGAGAATCAATGACTAAATTTTCGGATTCTTGACGTACTTTTGTGAATTTGCATACACACGCAGACACATACGAGGAGAATCAATGACTACATTTTATGTCTTGACGTACTTCTGTGAATTTGCATACACACGCAGACACATACGAGGAGAATCAATGACTACATTTTATGTCTTGACGTACTTCTGTGA
>JAUYWV010000456.1:0-11939 GCA_032274565.1 Nematoplana nigrocapitula
CGTTTGAGATCAAGAATGACCTGTAACCGGTTGACTGGGCTGGCACTTCTCAGTTTTGAGAAAGAATTAACGAAAAGTCTGAAAAGAGACTCGATTTTGGATGTATTTAAGGACAGTAAAAATCGCAGACTACTGTGAAATTGCTGGTTTGATTATTAATAATTTAAAACTTAAACGGTATGTTTAGTCCCCGCAGAAGAAACTTTTTATATTCTTGTACTACCAATACTTTTTATTCTATTTGGAGGTTACCGTTTGCATTTGTAGAAGGTAGATTGTACACTTGTAATTATGTTGAATGTGTATATTTTATATTTTATTCCTAGGCTATGTACCTTTGTACATCTTATTATTGTTACCAAAGTGCATTAAATATTACAGTGTTAATTAATATTTGCAATTCTGTGTTTGGCTCAAGTTTGTTGCATTTGCAAACTAAAAATTTTACATATATATTTCACTTCTCAATTTACCTTTTAAAATTATACAGAAATTATTTGTATGGTGTTTTTATGAATATTTGAAAATTCGGTGTATTTTTTATATGATTTCTACAATTCACTTTTTAAATGGTTTATTCAGAGGGTTAATACTTATTTTTATGTTCACCTGAATATTAGACTATATAGTTGTTCGAAATGACATTACAGAACCTAAAAATCAATCATTTAAAAAATCGCAATTTGCAAAATGTAATGTAGTAAAATAGTTTTGCCCCCTCAAATAATTTTTACCCCCCCCCCCATAATTTTCGTTCTGGCTACGTGACTGTATCAGACTAAGCATAATTGCTTTCCCGATTTTCGAAACTTTGAGGAAAGTAAGAGGTGAACAAGCGGACAAGATACAGGCTGTCCAAGTGATAAGCAAAAAAAAACATTGTACATTTTTTTATCTTCCAAGAACTTAAAATGCTTCGAGACATAATCAAATTCCAGTCTGGCTCAAGTTTATACATTGGACTTGTTTAGTTCTTTAGGTCAACCCTCTGCCCATCCTGTGCCGAAGAATCGTCGGAGGCGGGACTGTTGACCTAGAGAGTTAGAAAACGTTTACTATACTTATATCATTTATCCTTTCTATATATATGGAGAAGCAAGATTTAGGTCTTACCATTTTTGTTAATTAATTAGATGATTGGTTCCACCTAATTACGTAAAAACTGTGATTGTCTAATCAAGACGGTATTTCGAGTGAGCTTGTATATTAATTTAATGTGAACGATGTAACAGTCGCTATATCGGTGAGTCCAATAGATTATAAGCATATCAACGGTAATCCACTCTAACCGAAATTTCGTGAACATAACTATATTGGTACAGTATACTAAAAATATAGTTTAGCATCATCATTTGTCGCATTCATCATTCGTGATGCACCGAGAGTATTGTTCCGTGTAAGTCTATAATCAATAAGTGATCGACTCTTCTATTCATCTGTGGTTGCATTTGTGATTGCAATTATGTATATTATACTAGCAGAGGATACCCGCGTTGCTTGGTAATAGAAGGGCACATGCCTAACCCTAACCCTGCTCTAGTCCGGTCGCCGATTTTCGGGGGTGCCCTGTAACTTTTGTTTTATGAATTTTCTGTGGCAGGTTTCCTTCTGCCCGAAACGGCAATTTCACAAAGTTTTAGCCTCCTTTGATCTCGCTCCCCCCCTGTTACCCGCAGGGTTGAGGGGGTCACCCATGCAAAGTTTCGGGTCGCTGGCACCAACAGAACACACAACAGACAACTTGACAAATATATGATTCTTTTAAGAAACACAAATTTTATTTCAAAGTGTGTATTTTCTTCCTCTACCTCTTTACATCTTTAAGTATAGTTTGTCTGTAAATGCCCCAATGCATTTTCAATCTACAGTACTCTTAAAGACACTTGTGTTTACTATGATACTCCGCAATCAGTTCTCATCCTGTGCGCTCAGAAATGTAGAGAAAACAATTGTGCTGCTGAATATTTTATTGAGATACAATATATAAATTTGCTACTTTCAATGTACAATATTCTAATCCGCAGAAAATAAAAGTAATTATTTCACGAAACAATGGATCACATGCATATACGTCTACAAACTGTACACCAGAGTTACTTGAACAATACATTCTAAGGCAGAAACAGTGTGTACGTAAGTGAAATCCGTTAAAAAAATGATAAATTTCAAAGACAATGTTTCGATAGCTGTCACCAAACAATACACAGCACGTAATCACAGAACAATATGCATATTATAAAAAATGTGAATTCCTCTCTAGTGCATTTTACTACACATTTAAATGCAGACAAAGTATTGCAGTTGCCTACTATATTGTGTATGTATGTATGGCAAGAATTGGTTGGTGAAATAAATAAATATATTCATAAAATCTAAAAGGGATAAGGACGGAACCAAGGACTACTAGAATATTCTAGTAGTCTTTGGACTGAACAGTTTAATTCTACAAATCAAATTGACGCCAAGTCGAGCCTTCGGAAGCACTTATCAACCAAAATGTCTGTGGTAGTCCAAACAGTTCCCATAATCAGCACTACAATATCCATATTTTAGGTACAAGTACTAAAAAAGATATTCAAATAATTTCAAATCTCATTAGCAAAATCACACAACAATTCCCGGTATACTTTTTACCTGAGGTTAAACGTACAGTATATAAAACAGATCTACATTGAACCCTAAATTATATAATCAACTCTAATAAAGAGAGGAAAAAATAAGGAAAAAATATTATTGTGCCAGATTATAACTGCAAAAGGTAAAGTTTTAGAAAAGTACAGTATTTGAAAAACATTCGTTCATATTATAAACTTTTTTATATTTAAATCATCTGAATAAAATAGTAAAATTTTGTCTATAGTTGAAGACAACGAACACCTTTCACACACTACTAACCAAAACAATTATGATGAAGACAGACGGGTGTTAACTAATACTACAAAATGGGGGTCTGTATTGCTATGTAAACTATCGAAAATCTTAATAAAATAAAGTTATAGCATACGCCTAGTAATTCAAATCTTTTTTGTCAAATTTTATAGCAAAATATCGCATGGTTTTTCTTCAGAGATAGAACAACAATAATCACGTCCTAATTATTTATAGTATTTATTGTATAAAGACTTCTATTTTGAACAGATTTCTTATAAAAATCTACATTATACAAATTTAATTTGCTTTCAGTTAGGAAAAATCCCGATCTATGAAATAAGAGTGAAACGTGGACATAATACATAATACATTAGATCATATTAAAATCTTTTTTACTGCCTTAAATATGGCACATCTGACATAAACATTCAATCCAAAAATTTTCGCCCCTTGCATTTTTCACACTGTTAAGCTTATTTGGTATTCCCATGCAAATAGAATTGTCCTAAAAATGGTAATATACATTGAAGCTCACTGTTTTAAGAGTTTCTAAGAAAATCATATAGATGCATTCCGATTTTACTGATTATATGGGTGATAGAAAAATAACCATTGACTTTTCTATATAAAATTCAATTAACAAAGAGATATATAACGGACTTACAGCTGTATCTTGGGCACATTTAAAAATGGTTATTGCATGTCTGAATTAAAGAATGTTGGCACAACGTTCAGAAATAATAAAAATGATATATTAAAAGCATATCAATTTAAACAAGATTTGACATATATAGTAAACCTGCCGCTTTCTCTATGATGCATAAAAGTTTTATTAACGGATAAAAGATTGCAAAAGATCAGGAAATATCCCCAAAAATCAGATATGGATACTAAAGAAGCGTGAAGGCACGCAAAATCACATATCGGATTCATAAAAAAATACGTGAGCTACTTGTGAATCAGTGAAGGCTCCATACATGTGTATATATGCACACGTGGGTACATATAGGACGGTTTACAGGAATGCTTAGGGCACTTTGAGTTCTGCTATAGAAAACAGGAAAACTAGGCAGTGTTGGTACGCTACAGTTTTAAGAACCGCGCAATTTCATCTGACATATTTACATCTGAAAAATATAAAAATACATATATATGTAGTTTGCTATAATAGTCGTACTCAGAGTTGGGTAATAGCGCTAAATGTCCAAAAAATAAGTTTATGTTCGGGTTACAAAATGGTATAAGGGAGTGTAGACTACTCTAGCGTAAGATGAGTAGGGTTAACAGAGCGCCTCCAGATGATGAGACACAAATTGGGTAGCGCGCCCATTGAAGATGCCCTAGGTTGTGTCTAAAGGACCAGATTATTTGGCACCGCTGTCACCTTGACCAAAAAAGGATGTGGCAGAGGCATCATTCGCAGTGGAAAGAGACTCACTGATTAGTGTCTAGTGGAAGCAGAAGATTCCGACATACTGAGAGAAAAACAAAGGGGTTAACGATTCTAAAAACCGTTATGCTGCTAGATTAAAGATAATAATATGCGCTGCTGAAGGTGTGGGTGTCTGAGGGGCGATTTGAGCTGTCGTAAAGCGGAAGGAGAAATTAAGTGAATGAACCTGACAGCGTTATTCCCAAAATCTATACTAATTTCTCAAATGCGTTACTGAAATATATCTTTCATAGAAGACTTAACCAAAAATGAGTACTTACGTAATGAAAAGAAATGGTTGATATTTGAGATCATTCGATGTTTTTCGTAGTGACTGGTAGAAACTCCACTGTACACTGTCAACCTATGGAGTTGGGAAGAAAAAGCGATTTTAATAAACGTCGCTAGGCAAAACATGACGTCAACTGATAACCAGTGGACTAAAATTAGGATAGTCTGTTTTCTGCTGTCAGCCAATCGAAAATGGTATAAATGTTGCTATCAGAACGAAACGACAAAGCACAAAAATATATAGGAAAAACATTGGAGAAAAATGCCATCTTAGCATTATCAGAAAATGAGTTTCAAATGTCTTTAAAAAATGATATTTATATGTATTTTTGTATATTTGCTACGACAAAAAGGTTACCAAACAATTGATTAAAAAAATATATTAAATTTTAAATTCAATTTGTACATGACTACTGGTTTGGGGTAGAACATCGAACACAATCAATAATAATCAACAGAAAGCGCTGATGTAATCGGCATCCTAATAAGCAGACACTGTTCTTAAACATTTTTAAGTCAATGACAGGATTTGTACAGGCAAAGTATCCTTGTTGCCAGGCAACTGCATGCTACCTATTGGTGAACGAACTATAATGAGTCACCATCCATCTCCTAATTTTTCACATACTCGTTCCAAGTGGCACACCCCGGGAAACCGCTTCGGTTAGAGAAGGCAACAATATGAGGAGTTATGCCGACACTGCATCACTGGGCGAACGAACTTCACTGAAGTCAACGTCCAGGACGGAAAAGACTGCACGACAATTATTCAAAGACCAAGTGTCCTGCACCCAAAGCTATTTACGAAGTTACGGAAGAATTCGAATGCGGCTATCAATCTGGAGCGAGATGGGGTCTGACAGGTTATAAACGCACTTGACACATCACATGAAACTCCGCCAACTCGCTACCTACAAAGGATCTGTTGTAGCCCGGGACACCAAGATCCGCGCTTTCCTCTAGGCAACAGGGTGGAGGTGGAAAGTGTACTATTGGAACAACAAGTGCAACAAGCACTACAATTTGTGCCAGGAGGAACATAACGATTGGCAGATGGAATATTAGAACACGGAAAGTCCCAGGACAAATAGAACTAACGTATGTATTAAGCGTACCACTACCATCCGCTTGGCGTTGGATTTCCTGTTCACAGAGACATATCGCTTAAAGGCAATTATCACCTGATTCAGGGGTCTGAATAAATGTTAGACTATGACGAAGAAGCTATTGAAGATTTGGCTGACAATCTGCAAGCAGCTTTAGACCACACTCCAAAGAAAGACATTGTAGTTGTGTTGGAGATGATGCTTATGACAACTACGAGTGGATAGTCATGGATTGTTAGAATTTGGTAGATAGAACGAAAACTGACGAACACAAAATATGCAGAAGATACCGTAGATCTAGCACAACACAGATCGTAAGCATTACAACAAGACAGATTTTATCATTGTAAAAGAACACTTACACTCAATTGCACACATCGTCAAGACACGAGCTTTCAGAGAGGTCAGAAGCCGATATTGGAAGTGCTATGACTTTGTGATGATGACCTATCGCCTCATCATGGTGTAGGCCATTCTCCTGCTCGCCAAATTTTGTGGCAAAACTATTTCAGAAACAGCTGGATAAGCTATCCGATCGAACAAAACTACGTCATGTAAATAGGCAGAAAAGATAATTGGAGAAGAACAGAAGTATAATTCAGTCGCTATAAAGTACTTCTCAGCTTCACGAGGTATTTTATTGAGGCCTTGTGTATTTATTTTTAACACATTCTGTACATTCAAATTAATATATTTTGCTGTCTAGTATATGCTATACATGTTGACATATTGGCTACTAACTGGCCACCCCTGTGCCGCTGCCCTTGAACTGATAACATAGAATCAAAGCAATTTATATGGGTAGCTACATCGATGGTTTGAAAAAAGTTTAGAAAAATACTCATTTAGCGACACCCCTTCATAGCCCTTCATTATTCTAGGGGTGTCCACTCTGCTTCAATATTAGAAAAATACTTGAGAAAGATAAAAGATTAATTGTACAGTATATACTGTAAATCATTAATCCTGTCAAAGATAAATTATGCTATAGAGTTATATGGCAGAAAAAGTAATCAGTGGCTTAAACAACTACAAAAAAGTACTTATAGGATATTGGAAGTATTGTTTTATAAACATTAAAGATATGGTACAATTACATTACATAAAGAACTAGAATTACCAAAAGTACAAGATCATGCAAATTTGAGATTATCTCTTTTGGTTCATAGACAAACTTACCTATACTCCAAAACAGCAACCTGAGATATTATATCAGTCATTTATAAAAAATATAATAAAATCTAGAGTTCTAAGAAATTCCAGACTTATTTGTAACTACTAGAAGCTTTAACTATATCAGTAAAGTTATTGACTCAGCATCCATTATATGGAATAATATTAGTACAGATTTGAAACATATAGCACACCGTGAAACATTTAAGGACAAATTAACTAACGAATACATTGATAAATATATAGTAACAAGTTAAACTATATTAAGCAAAAGTTAAATTCTGCTTGGTGTGCTACAAATGTTTACAAGTGTACCTTTTTTGGTGTGTCTGCCATATTCTTTTTTATGTGCTAGAATAGTATCCCATTTTGCGCTTTATACAGAAATAATGACATTCTTGTAATATTATGGATAATAATAGAGGTGACCAACTATAGATCACGAGAGTGCCTTTGGTCCTCCTTTTTTGTATTATCTTTTTTTTGTTAAATGCAGAATAAAATGTTGTTTTATTATTTTATTTATTATTTTTCCGCAAGTGTCGATCAAAGGGAAGCCACCGGAAACAACCAATATCAAATATTTCCAACATTTTTACCCCCGACTTACGACTGCTAAAAAGCTTCGGAGCTATTATCCGGTCCACTTCTATCCTCACAGACTCTGGGCCGTCGTTGGTGAGGTCATGACACCCGATGCAGGCAGTCCAACGACTGGTTATGACCGAAGCTCTCTCGCTTGGTCTAAATGGAATGAGAGAAACAAAATTTATATCGTGTATACGTATCTATACAAACATATGTAAATGATCTAAAATGGGAAAACCACATAAATCATACTGTATATTACGAGAGATCTCAACAAGCATATTCCAACAAGCTATTATGCCCTCAGAAATCATGCTGCACCAGATCTGAATGAGGAGGTTGACGTCCACACCACACAGAACTTCCTACAAAGCCGATACACCGTCCTGTGAATGCTGCCCACAACAGACACGAGATCACGGAGCACCTTCTCTCTATTCCACTAATTCCCTCTGTACGAACACTCTCGGAATACCAGCGTACGAGAAAGACTGCTGTATACATCGATAAACTCCCCTAAAGCTCGTCAGATTCCTGGAGAGGATCGACTGAATCCCATAAGGATCGGCACGTTGCACGTTGTCGATAAACACCAGAACAGAGAGAGAGAGAGAGAGCATTTTTCATTATTCTTTCAAAGGAAAGATGAGAAAAGCTGATGAAATAATACACCCTTGCATGGCACAAGTCCCATAAAACCAAGAAATGTATTCATTTTCACCATTTGGCTTTATATGCCTTTTTGGTACTGTTTTTGTCCGGGGTATACTGCTTTCTCTCATCATTTGCATTCTAGTCTACAGTGCTTATGCAATAACATTCTTAGGAAAGTTCACAAAGTGTTCTAAATCACACCATTATGGGCTCCGTTCTTGACAACTCATAGCAGAATCTGGATAGCGCGGTTGAGTAGAGAAACGTG
Organism: Nematoplana nigrocapitula; assembly: GCA_032274565.1. Taxonomy (NCBI): domain Eukaryota; kingdom Metazoa; phylum Platyhelminthes; order Proseriata; family Nematoplanidae; genus Nematoplana; species Nematoplana nigrocapitula. The sequence goes on from JAUYWV010000456.1 coordinate 8,384, forward strand.
TTTGGCATATTTAATTTCATATTTTGTACTTTACAGTGCACAGAAAACAAAATCGTTAATCAGAGGAATTAGTAAAAATAGAAGGTCGAAGTCTCTGTAATAGAACAAGCAGAAATCTGAAAGTACCTAGGTTCAACAATAAGTATACTAGAGTAGACACGTCTATTTAAAGAAAACAAATTTCCGTGTAACTTGATTGATTGCCATTTGGTCCAATCAGATGCGACGATTTTCTGTTTTTAAAAATAGCAGTAGAATTTGGTAGATCTCTAAGCTCTTTGGTAGGTATGCAGGTTAGTGATTTACATGTTTTAGTGCGCGTGCCTACTCCAGTTGATGCATTGAACCTCTTTGACAGTACCGTAGAAGTGAGATCAAAACAAGAAGTCGACTAACAACCAGCACCTTAGTCACACTGGACAAGCTCTGAAATTTCGGAAGTGTTAAATTGTCCACAAAAATTAGACAAGTTAATGCTTTGGTTAATTTCGTGCATTTATACGGATGGGAGAGCTGGACTGTAGTCAATAAATTTACAAAACGTTTAGAAGCTTTTGAGATGAAGACATACGGGAAGAGAATGATTGGCTGGAAACAAATCGCAGAATAAAATTATGCATTAAAAACCCGAAAACGAACGATGACAATCATGCAAAGAAGAAAATGAAGTTCTTTAGTTATCAAATTCGGGCTGATCGCCTGACATACATAAGTGGTGATACATGGTATTGCAGAAGGAAATATAATTCTATAGAAAGAGAGAAAAACCACAAAGAAACTGGTGGGATTACGTTAAAGAATTGAGAGAAAATTTGACTGGACAACCATGCAGTATCTAGCGCATGGGTGTACCTATATGGCCTACAGCGGCGGCTAAAACAGAACATCTGCTGACTCACAAAGCCTCTGGAGCACCGCTAAAAATCACGCAATGTTTGGCCGTAACAACCCATTCGGCATCGATGAGGGTCCCGCCGCAAATGTGACTGTTGCTGCCCACCCGCGACCAGGACATGTATTCGGGGACGTATTCCTCCCAGAGGCTGCGCATTAGATCATTCTGGAGGGAGACCAGCCAAGGCCACTGGCCCTCGGCTGCCTGTTCGCCGTTTACGACGCGTTTGAAAAGATTTGATTGGCCAATTTCTCTCTTTGATACACCGGACACGCCGCAATCCTGAGCGGTTATTGCTACAACGATAGAGGGAGGAATATGCATACACGTAGAGGGGACATTTCCGCTAAATTGACAGTAAAAAGGTGAATATTTTGCACTATTGTTATAGCCGTTAAAACGGATTATAGGAATCAATGGGATGCAATAGGGGTGAATGCACCCAATTAAAGCAATCTGCTCATACTCTCACAGATCTGCCTTCAATTGCTCAAAATATTTATGCCCTTTTCTCAAAAGCTATATCCAAGATGATCGGAAAACAAATTAATTGGACTTTTCGAACATTTACCAAGATGGCGACGGCTACACATTTCAAACAAACCACCTGATTCTGTTATTACACACCACAGCGCTGTGTACAGTATATGCACCAACACTTTCCTAGTTGTATTCACAATGCGCTGAATCTCGTACACCACACTTTAGCTGATTGATGAAAGGTCGATACAACTATTGAATGAAACTCGTGCACCAACAATTTTCACTGAATTTAGCAAATATGGAATCAAGCAAGCTATATCGGAGACAGTCATCAATACACAAAATATCTCTTTTTATTTTAATTAGTTTTTTTCTGAATAACTGTTAATTTCTAGGTTAATTGTTTCTAGTGTACAGTACGTTGCCAATTGTTAAAAATATGATCTTATCATTATTACAATTACACCTTCTCTGTATATCTGTTGAAATTGTGAAGTTATTTTTTATCTATAAATCGCTGAAAGCTTGACTATTTCTTTGTTTTTAAAACATTGTTACATAGCTCAGTATTTATTCGTCAAACAAAACTATGGGTATAATCCAAAGATGTTAGGTATATAGGCGACAAGACGGGAAACTCTCGTTTAAATGGTGGTTTAATTTGGACGTCAAAAACTTATAGGTGCCATTTTAAACTTGACTAAAAAATTGCTAGAACACCAAAACAAAACAATATGAAATTAAAGAAGCTATGTGCTTCAGGTGGAGGATACCTTCACTCAACATCAGGGATGAATTAACTTTGTTATTGTCAATTTTAAATTTTGTTGAGTTAGAAATATGAAAAATAATTGGATTGCATATTTATGCCCGCGATTTCCAATGTATAGCTGCTATATTTAATTATAAAATGCATTGGTAGATTTCTTCTCCAATATTTATATTAGGTCAGGTCCGGTCTGTGTGGAGTATCGCCTTTATTTCGGCACTCCAAGTCCAACAATAGATGTAAGGGCTCAAGGAGGGTTGCAGGGCAGAGCTAGAACTCACTCATCCGAGCATCTCATTTGGTTGGTCTGCGGAATCGCGGGACCCAAATCTACCAGCGAAAAGCTCCTCCATGTATTCCTCCATTCTATTATTTTTATTTCCTATGCTTAACATTTTATCTATCCTATTTGTATCATTAATAATATTATATTTAGCCCTAATCTCCCTCTAGTTCATTATATTAATATTATGCTTATTTTTTAAAAGAAGTAGTACTACTTACTACGTTTTTTACTTAAAAGTAGTAATTTTTTTGACGTCTACGATTTTTATGAGTTACCCATCTTGTCAATAACATATGGGACGCAATCTATAAAACACCCCCCTTAGAGGTTTTTTTCATTTTTGTCTAGAGCGTTGTAAAGTCAAGAACTATTATTTTTGGTGTTTTTTTTTATTATAAAATATCTATCTATGATAAGTTTTCTTACTTATCTTATATTATTATGACTGGGAAATTACTATAAATACCAATAATTTATCAATTAAAGTAGGTATGCGTTACTTATAAAGTCATAAATATTATATAATTTTTACTTAACATGTAGTCATGTTTAACATGTGGCAATAATGTTATGTAACCTTAATATTTTGATTATATTGGTATATGTACGTTTCTATTTCAGAGAATTACTTTCAATTTGTTTTACTTTATTAAAATTAAAACGTGCGAATTTCAAATTAACAATGGCGGATGGTGATTATGAAAATGACGTATTTTTAGGATATTTTGGATCACAGGATGACTCTGCTGAGAATGAAAGCGATGATAATGATGAAAATGAACCTGCAGTGGTTGAAGTGGTTGAAGATATTATTCCTTGGGATGAATTTATTGGTGAGCATTTCAAATTATATTAGAAAAAGTATGCTTTTCTGTAAGAGGGGTGTTTTATAGAAATTATTAATTGTTGTCATACACTATAAATTTATTACATACAGATGCAATTCACTATAATAAACCATGTATACTCAAATTGTAATGATTAAAACAAAATTAAACTAGTCATAACCTAAGAAGAATGATGTAGATGCCATTATCTCTAAGGGTGGTGTTTTATAGAAATTATTAATTGTTGTCATACACTATAAATTTATTACATACAGATGCAATTCACTATAATAAAC
>JAUYWV010000567.1:0-17583 GCA_032274565.1 Nematoplana nigrocapitula
GGGGGTGAGTCATGTCCTGGAGCGTGGCTGTATCTTACTACTAATGACTGATTAAAAATTTAAATGTTTAGGAAGCAGAAAACATTTTGAATCAAAAGGGCAAATTGATGAATTGAACTCATTTAATCTACCAAAGGCACACGTTTAAAGAAAAATTAAAAACAACGTTATAGTCAGATTAAAAACTAATATTGAATAGATCCAATCAGAAAGGAGCTATTAGGACATTGTATATTGTTCGAATAATCCGATCCATTTTTTCACCGACAACACACTGTGTTAAAAGTTTATTTTAGTTTGACGTTTCAGTGACGTGGACCAATGGATAAGGCGTCTGCCTACTATGTAGAAGATTGCGGATTTGAGACCTATCATGAGTTAATCTATATTAGTAAGCAAGCTACGTGATTTCTGGGCCGTTGGCTCGGTCGGTCGGTCGCGTAACGCTAGAACACGTCGTTTGATTGGTCAGTTTGCTGACAAAGAGAGAGAGAGAGCGCCAGCCAGCGCAACTTGATTCACTCACACACACACAGGTTGGCTAGCTGTGTTAAAGCTGAAAGTAGACTCGGTAAAACTGATCTATTGATTTTCTCTCTCCCTCTACAAGCAAGATTAAGTAAGCAAGACTACGGCGCTGCTCTAGCAGCATCTGCCGGAGCCTCAGCTTGAGCGCGTTGTGTTTTATTCATAACAACACTTACACGCGTAGATGCAGCGGGCCACTGGTTGTCTATTATTGTCTATGAATTTGTTTGTGGAATATCAGGAAATTAGTATATGGAAGATGTCAAACTGACTTTCTTTTTTGTTGGTCCACGTTTAATGAAAAGCGATTTACTTAGCGTACAGCATGGAAGAAATGTTGCGTACAGTGCATCCAATTCATCTCGTTGTTGTTAGTTTCAATATTTCTTCTATAGACCGATAATATATAACAAATTGAATGTTGATGCAAAAAAGTGTTTTGGTGTTTAGATTTTTTGTGAATTCTGATTAAGTTTTCATTTTCATTTTCACATAATATTACACTACTCATAGTAGTATAGTATGTAGCACTGCTGATAAATTTGAATTTGGTTTTAGTTGAACATAATAAACCTAGTAGGCAGGCATTGAAACATCCTCGCATCTCTATAAGAGTTTGTCTGTTGGTCTGCCGACAGGAAGGGAAGGCGGGGACGCACATCTTTGGACAGACCGGTCCTGGTTAATAGTGGTATGTTTCTGTCTTTCTCTTTGTCTGAAGGATCCCTCATTTGTGCCTCCACCGTTTAAACCCGGTGATCCGAGCAGTCCAATACCTCAAATCCCCCCACCTCGTAAACTGCCCGGTACAGGCACCTTGTTCGGCGGACCGAATTACCTGGCCCAGCGTCTAGTGATGCACGAATTCAATCTGACTGGCTCCGATCAATCGGTCCATTTCCAAATGCAGTTCAACAACGCTACTAATTGCACCCAATTCCTCGTTGTGGGCAGGTTAGTAATGCTCAAATTGTCGACGGCGCTGCCTCTTTTCAGAATTATGAAGATGTACATACACATTCACTCAATATCTCAAACTTGTACTCGCCTTTCGTAGTTATTAATTACCAAACTTGTATAAAGCTTAGCTCAGAGCTTGACAGCAATGGACTAACAATTATTACACATATTAAAACTAAATAATCCCATTGTTTACCGAAATAATGAGCTGGGAATACAAATAAAGAACGCCACAGTGAGTACAAAACCACTGCTGGAAAGTTCCGGGAATGCCCCCAGCTTCGTCCCCAGAACGTCCCCACAATGTTTCCGAATGTCCGTAAAATGTCCCAATTGACCGCCTTGCGAAAGTATAAAATATAAAATATAAAAATGTAATAATGTATTTCATTATAATTATTATAGTTCTTTTCTATTTATAGTAAACTTTATAACCACTAAATTGATTAAAATCTTTTGAAAGCACGGGTCGTATTGATGTGCTTACTAATTAACCGACACTCTGAACACTTTTACTTTTTGGTCCGAAAGAGGAGTCGAACAGGGGTGTTTCGCCTCTGAGTCCAGCGTCTTAAACACTGTGCCGCATGGGGTAGATATGTGTTTTGCAGTTTCTGTAATTTTTATATGCATTGAGAGCATCGTTTTTGTACATTTTAGCTGGAAATAAATTATCGTATAGCCCACTTTCCTTTTCAACCGTGTATACAATATACATTATCATGATTTAACAGATTAAAAATTAATTTTTTGGGGATTTCTTTTCGTGAATTTTCCGCACCTAAACTTTACTCAGAATAAAGCTTGTTTTATTTTCTTCGTACACCAATTAATATAGTACATGGTATATTCGTTTGGTTCCCGAGTAAAATAAATCATTTTCTAAACTACTTCTCTAAATTTTAAAATTTTTTATAACTTGCTAATTTTAAAGATATAAATAAAATTATAGTAATATTCCTAAACGTTCTACGAATTTAACAAAGAGAACATTTCGGGAACCTTCCGGAAATTTATCTGGTCACTTGGGTACGAGGGGTGGGCTCTGAATAGCCAGAGCGACACAGAGAAAACATCGAATGCAAACGATGAGTTGACAAAGCGTTAATATAATAGATCGGGTGCAGTCGACCGCTACACTACTGTTTACTATATAAGTGAACAAAAATCTATTTCGGTTCTGCCTATTTCTGACGATCATGCCTACTGTTACTTGTTACCTGATACACATGCGTCTATTCCTACAATGGCGGCTTTGTATTGCGTGGGGTCATAAGATGTGATGAATTAGTAAAACACTCCCGTAAAACGATCAGCCAACCGCGAAGAATTTATGGCATTTAAACGAAATCTACATAGAGTATTGCATTCCACGGTCAAATGATATTTTGTGAGAATTATATAGATTATAGACAAAATATCTTCCTAATCATGTCCCTATATTAGAACAAAAATAATAACGTTCACAACAAACTAGATAGGGATATAAAAGGAAATGGTATGATTATTTCATTGATCAACCGTGGCCGACATACAAATATAGAGCATACCGGAAAAGACCGACGTTTTGATGTGCATGTTTATTTAATGAAACAAACCATTTTATTGATATCTCACTACTCTCTCAGAGAAATTTCGTGTAATTTGTTTTTCTTTACGATTTAATAATTTATTTTATGTTTCCTGCGTGATTACAGCGTGATTGATGATTAATTGACCCTGACTAGCCTTTAGTCAATTTCTATTGGCTCTTAAGTTCAATTTAAACCAATTATCTCATTATTTTCTCTTATTATGTTTCCAGACTTTATGGACACCCTGCATATACAGTGGAACTGTATATACACATACCGAAGTAGTACAGTAATGATAAAACACAGCTAAAAGATTTATTGTATCATAGTTAAATCAGATAGTTATAGCAAAAATGGCGGTTGAGGTACCCGTAAGGATTTATATATAGTACGAGCATAATCGATTAAAACAATTATCAAATTAGATCCGATCTGAACAGACTTACAAAATCAAAAGTGTCTGCATTCGGAGTTCATCCACCGAAGAACATTTGTCTAATTACATAGCATATTTATTAGATAAGTAAAACAAGTTAAACAAATGTCCACAAAGTTCATTTATTCAGTATTTATCAATTTGTTGTAAATTTCATTGATTTCAGACTATTCAAATTTCCGAGTTTTGTCGGTGATGACACCGGTTTTGATTTGTGGGGCATGATACCATCACACACAAAATACTGCGGTGAGTTTTTGACAGTTTATAAATACTGAATCAATTTAAAGTACAACTCTTTCAACCTTTGCTTGTGTGAAAATATCCTTTTAGAAATAAAAATTCATGTATGAAACAAACCGCAACATCGTTCATATAGATAAAAAAATATTTCATTCAATTTGTTCATAACAAACTTGATATTAGTTTCATCATTATACGCGACAGAGTATTATATCTTTATATTAGCCATAAACAAAGTTTCTGACGCCTTCGGGCATAGATTTTAATAATAATATATTGTTAATGTCTTTGGCCTTTGGTTTTCCTTGAGCCTTTTTGACGGGTACACTACTTTCAGATAAATTTCATCATTTCATATTTATTTTCAAGGCTTTCGATTTTAAAACTTGATGCTCTAACATTATAAAATTCGACATGTTTATATACCAATGATACATAAAGAAAGACCTAACGTATCATTTCACAATTCATATGCATCCATGTCGTCATCCTACAACGAATTTACATAAAGTCTTAGGTTTTTAACCAGATCTTCTCACTTCTAAAACGGTCCCAAACTCAAACTGTACACTATTCAAAATCCTTTGAACAGCTTTTAAACACACCACAAACCAAATAGATTCCAAAAACTTCCAAAACCACCAGACGAATAAGTAAGTTATGCAATAACTAAAACAAAGCCAATACCCAACCCTTTATCACCACAACAAGAAAGCCAAAATCAAACTGAGTGTATTAGACCCTCCAACCAAACCGAAACAAACCAAAATAATCTAAATGTGACAATTTCAATGCCATCTCTACCATTCAAAGTGCGCCAGACACAACCATGTCTATACTACAGATGAAGAAAAAGAAGCGTTATTTAGCCACTGCATGCAAAAGACTTCTTCTCATGAGAATAAAGATTAATTGTATAGGAAACCGTGACGACAGGTCGAGTTTCCACAACAGAGTCGCTACCTCCCTTCGCGTTGTCAAGCAAGTTAGGAAAGAAACGCTATCGGATATGAAATGGAAGGGGAAAGTGGAACAATAGAATTGAGCAGAAGTTTTTTTATCAAACAATGAAGTTAGACGGGCTCCATTGTTCTCACGACTGGCGGCAAACATTTCACTTTGGCAGTCTGTCGCACATGCATCATTGTTATGAAATTTTAGTAATTTTTAATTCAGGATTGCTCTGTGGAAGAAAGGCTGTTGCAATTTCGGTTTAGTATGTAAATCACAAGGGAAAGATAATTTGGGAAGGTTTTAATCATTCCAATGACTTCATTGAACCTGTTGACCCATTCGAAATAAAAAATCTTATTTGAACAAAACATATATAAACAAACGATCGAACGAAGTAATCTAGCAGAGTATTTGCCTTTGAAACGGTACTCTACAAGATAAGTAAACAACCATAGAGAGAGCGTATAGAAAGAAACACACAAGCAAGCACAAAGGGCACAAACATCAAACTGAGGAAAAAATGGGAATAAGTAAAATATTGTGCTTTTAACAAATTGAAATTGTGTTTTGCAGATTCTAGAAGTCGCTTTTGCTCGGCAATCAAAGGGGTCTAGACTTTTTAGGTGTTTTCGACAGTCCAAGGCATCCACCGCGCAACAAACAAATCGGCATTATGCAGTGCACCATAAAATTCCTTGGTCAGTGTTCTGAGAAAAATTGTGAGGAAAAATCAAATTTCTTCTGACGACGATTTAGAGAATCTGTTTTGCATAATACCGTTTTATTAAGGATGTGAGAGCATATCTGACTAAAAAGACACTATCCTCCTTCTTTCTGTCAATGAATCTCTTTAAACAAACGTTAATTATATCCTCTATTATCGATACTATTGCTATATGAGAGCTTTCAACTGGTTTATGATTTTTCTGTTAATTTCCGATTCATTCAAATATAGAAAGTATACAATTATTGTAAGGACATTGTTATAGTGTTTTCAAGAACCTGGACACAGTGAATGACTGGTTGGATGTACCAATCAAAGAGGCACTTTATATGAAACTACACCACCCTCTTTGGATATTTATCTAAATAGTGAGGGTGCTTTCTACCATTTTTATATAAGTTATTATCTCCCTCTGTATAAAAGAGAGTTGCATTAAATTTTTTTGCAATTTCTATTAATTCTTGCCGTATAATTCGAGTTGCCTGAAGATGCTAAAAATTGAGGCGAAACATGTCGCAGGCACTGACAAAATACTTTGTATTTTATAAACTGTGCTGACCACCATCCTTTTACTTTTACAACTTAGATACTCTAATGTGACTTCTCCCCGAATCAAATGGAAATTTATATTTTAATTTTACGTAATATGCTATTAGATTTAAACTAAGTAATATATGAATAATCTGAGATTTTATGATCGAATTACAGTAGAGTAACTTTTAATACCACGATCTGATCAGAAGCATTGGTGTTATATTAATTCAGAATACTCGTTATCTCGTTATTGTGGCCAGTATAATGTGCATGCGATATCTACATTCTGGAGTATGCCAAATTAAATATTTTAATTCCAACCCTACAGAGTTCTAGACTAAATAATAATTCTTCTTTAAAAAGCTAATTTTGTATTAATTTCGATAATATATTTCAGTGTGTCGATGTATTTTCAATCAAAGTCGCTACTGAATTATATGCTGAATACCTGATGATGTAGAAGATGAACACATTTACCATAACTTTGCTTTCCTTTTATCATTAGTGTTTAATCATATAATTCCCAAGTAAAATTGAATTATTGATTTTTCAGACACCCCTCCGGGGCCCGACGTACCCGACCCATATACTTTCTTCATCAGTAACACCAAATTCAAGGAGGAAAAGCTTAAGGCCTTGAAGAACGCTCCGGATTGGTCGAAAAAGAACGACAGTATCTACTTTGGGGTGAGGGAGCTACGCCCGGAAGAGTGGAATAATTATACGGCCGCAAATCGCCCGCCCATACCCTACCCCTACACGGATCAGATCAAGACGTCCTATTCGCTGAGGATCTACTCGGCCGGATGCTACCACACGAAGCCCGGACGCTCCAAAAACTGGGATACTGGAGGATGCGAGGTAATAAGAGGAACTTGAGTATTTCTCCGAAATATTAATCCAAAAATCATTCAAATTAATCTATTAGTCATAATAATTAATACAAGCGACACAAGATTTAATCAGCTCGTCAACTTTTGACAGTGAGATATTTAAGCCAAAGTAGACAATATAGCTAATTGCATTCAACGGAGGCATGGACGGTCGTCATATAGCAAGCAAGACAGTATCACTGACAGTGACTATTTAATTTTTAAAATACATGTAATTGTAAAAAATGCGTCACATGATCACGGTAAATAGACGACATAGTGAAGTTGTTATTGAACTGTTGTTTCTATTGGCGAGACACTGTTAGAATTCGAGAAATATTAGCAAGGATATATCAGTGAATCAGAATGAAGTTTTGTGTTATTCACTTTGCTAAGTTTTGCTTTTTTAAATCGAAGCGGAAATGAAAAGTGTTTTTATGATCATTTGGATTAGATCATCTGAGTATTTAATTATATATAACATTAAATGTGTTCTTCTTTCGCACTGACCATACAGTGGAGTTTGAGAATTTTGAACTATGAATATGGTAGCGAAATTCGGAAAATAAAAACAGCACTCGCCTTATAAATCTGGACCAAATCAAAGCGACCAAGAGGTGCCTACCATGTGGGATTGTGTGTCATATATTATGAATCATTTTGGTAGTGACTTTAACTCTCATTTTGACTGGGGAATACATATTAGGCATTTTTGTATATATTCCCAGCTCTTAATATCAAGCAATGGAACAACGCGTGATCATGGTCCTATGCAGAGTACTGCATTCCCTGGGACCTTGGACGGCTTCTCTATTTTTTCTCCTTTCTATCTTTTCTATTTTCACTTTTGTGTCTTTTCACCCTCTGTTCTTTCTTTCGTCTGTCTTTTTCTCTCTCTTTTTTTCTATCTCTCTCTTCCCCTCTTTTGCCCCTCTCGTATCTCTCTTTTTTCTTTCTCCTTTCTCTTTTCTCTCCTTTTTTAAATTTTTCTCTTTTTTGTCTCTTTCCTATTTCTCCCGTTTCCTCTCCATCTTCACTTCCTCTCCTTTTGCTCCTCTCTTTCTCTCTTTCATCTTTCTTCTCACTTTCTTTTCTCTTTTTTCACTCCATAATATTCACGCTTGATCATTGCTTATACAGTACAGTAGGTCTGATTCTAGTCGAATCACGCATAATGAGAGAAACTCGCGGCGATGTATGACAACAACTCAGCGGCACCTATACCTTTGAATTTTTATTTGCATGTTCCACTTAATTTTAGTGTGAAAACGGAAATACGTTAATCGGGTTTCTGTACTTATGTGATGAGAGTGCACTATAAGTATTTCTGTTGATGAGATCAAATGGGTAAAAGACTGTGTGTCTCAATGCGTTCTACTTCAAGTAAAATGGAAAGACAGCGACTGTGGTTTGCACTATTACAGTATATGGTACTTATTTCAAGGCGATAGAAATAGCACAGCTTATTTACCACAGTTTTCGGCCACCGCTCGTCGTTTTCAGTATGTTATGATGAACAGCCAAATCGGAAAATGGTATAATCCTCCTAATGTTCCCCAAGTAAACGTGCATTGTATTCTACAGTATCTACATATATAATAGTTTGTTTAAAACCGCTGAATAATAATACAAACAACCCCAAATTTAGGTGGGACCTCTGACAACACCGACTCTGACCTATTGCACATGCAATCATCTGACATCGTTCTCCGGCGGTTGGTTGGTGGCTCCCAACACGATCGATTTTGACTACGTGTTCGCCAATTTTGATTTCAACAAAAATCCGACCCTGTTTGCCACCGAGATTGTCATCTGTGTGGTGTTCTTGGCTCTGTTTATCTGGGCCAGACACAAGGACAAGAAGGACTTTGAGAAGGTAGGCGGCAGTCGCGAAACTTACTGTTCGATACGTGTACAATAATTTTGCTGGGACCACCACCTGTCTCTGTGACCACGTTGTGTCATTGTCCCCATCTGCTTGTTCGAACAGTATATTTGTTCATCCTGCTCTCTCTCACACACAGACACACACACACACACTCCCCCTCTCTCTTTTGGTAGGATGACCGATACACTATTCAATTTTTATCTCTGACCGATTCATTTATTTTCTCTCTGTCGTTTATCTTTCTCTTTATCTTGTTTACCCCTCTCTCTTCAGTTTCCGTCTGCGAGCTTTCTCTCTTCTTGTTTTTGTCTTTTAGTCCTTTTATTTTTCCTGTGCCCCTAATGTTCCTTGCTTTCAGTTTTTATATTTTCTAATCTTTGTCTACTTTTCTCTTCTTTTCCCCACCTATTCACTCTTTGTATCGAGAACTGCCGTCAAAAACAATAAACAGCTCGATCTTACCATCTTTCAGAACAAAAGTATTGACATCACTGAGCCAACCACCTAACTCGGACACAGACTATGTCGATGATATTTCCCTCATGCTTTCGGACACCCTTGAGGATACATAAGCACTACCTGCAAACAAAGTAGGTCTCCATATCAATTAATCCAAGACCAAACTAAAGTAAGACAAAGCTAGTAGCGAACCAACAAGAAATCAACAAAGCTTATGATTTACAATATCTACTAGGATCATGAATAGACAATAATATTATGCTTTACATAGTAGTATAGCATGTAGCAATGCTGAAAATAATTTGGATTCCTACGGATTAATGAGGAAGGGCGATTATTTCGGGAATTATTTTTATTGCCGCATCTATTGAACGAGGTCTTGGAAAAAGCCACCGATGACCGCGGGTTTGTCCTCAGGTCATCTAACTTGTGAATGTCATGCCTTCTCCTTAGAATCCTCACTTTCCTGTCCATACAGTTTTCTATCAGATGCTCAATAGATTCCGCTTTGGAAGTGCACCAGCGGCATGTGTCACTTGTCGAGAGGCCTAGGCATATAGGACTCTTTTGCATTTGCCGACCCACATGGTTTTACCTCATCTCAGCTGCGACAGCAGGCTGGTCTCGCTTCTTGTCACTCTTTGCCTGTCAACTTTCTTTTTGCTTCCATTATTCTGTATCTGTGTGCTAGTCTGTCTAGATTCTCCGACCATTATTTTTTCTGAAATTCGAAATTAGTTTTAGCATCATTGCATGTCTATGGATGGGTTGGTCTGTCAGTCTGTCGAAAGGAAAGGAAGGATGGGACAAAGACGGACGCATCATACGATCCGCTCACGTATACCGGGACTATATTCTTCTCTTTTCACATTTTGATATTACATTCTCCTCGTATTTCTTCACGCTGGGTAGCAATAATTGATTGGCATTTCTCTGTGAATGTCATTAGCTCGGTGTGACCCCATTACCGGACAACAACCCGGCTGATATCTATCTGTACGAGTTGACCGTGGATACGGGGATGCGGAACAACGCCGGGACGCAATCCCAGGTGGGCTTCCTCATCTCAGGAGAGTACGACGAGACCGATATCCGGATACTCTCCGATCCCAAGAGGAAGATCATGCAGAGGGGCAATGCGGATCGCTTTTTACTAGCTGTACCCAGGTGAGGAAGCGTCGCCGGAGAGTGGAGAATTGTTTCTTGGAATTCTAACAAGAAAACGACCGTTTTTGGATACAATATCCATATTCAAAGAATCCATAACATTATTGAAGAACTAACAAAAAAGAAGAACAATACGAATTTATTACGAAAAACAATATGCAAAACTATTAATACAGTTAAGATGATGCATCATTATTATTCAGGAACTTTCGATCAAGGAAGCATTATTGATTAAAACTGAAAATCTCCTAATGAACAATTCCCTGTATATTAACGACGCGTTTTTTCATATGGTTTTTAATTACGCAGTATCTGTTTTATGTAGTTTCGTATAGCTTGTTTAAATTAATCATTTTTATTATTCTTTCTTTGTCATAAAGCTCGAGAGAGACTCCACAGAATGGAAGAAAGTTAAATATCTGGGTTCAATGAATTAGACACAGAAGAGGACATTCAGAACAGGAAAATTAACACTAGGAAAGACATTGGCATAGAAATTAAAATTAGAGCTTTAACTGCATTCATTGCATCCATCTTTTTAAACAATTCTGAACAAACAAGTTGACTCGGAAATATACACATCACAAAGGAAGCTTTAAAGACGTTCATTATGCATAAAATGGTTCCCCATGTTTAGCAATACAGACTTATATAATATGTCCAATACAAACCCTTGGAGCCAAATAATTAAACAGAGAAGACTAAAGATTTTAGGGCCTATCCATAGACAAACTGATAATGCCCCAGTGAAGAAAGCACTTAGAAATAGCATAAATAACCAGGACACTTTAGCAAGGGGAAGACAAGAGGCTGCTTAGATCAGGACAATAATGAATGACACTAAAAATTTTAATTTCAATATATAAATCCACACACTTGGTACATAGCTCACGGCAGTCACAAATGGCATGAGCTTATTAAAAACATTCCAAATTCCTTTCTTCAAGTCCTGTTCTTTTTTTCTTATTTTGTCTTGGTAATGAGGCAGCAAACATTCGGGCACTTGCTACTGTACCTGAGTGAGGCCAGGCTATAGTGAATTTTATGAATGCTTTCTGCTAACACACAGGTCCCTTTTACAGCTTGTTTGAATCAGTAAGAAACTTACAGAGCAAAGCCAACCAGGCGGAAAAGCTCTCTTGGATTGGATTGGATTGGATTTGTTAGTCTTTTCCAAAAAGTTATGAAGCCTTTCGAAATAGATATTGTATCCGAAACCGGTCGGGAAAATTTGAAAAATTAAATATTTAAATTCGGCTTAGTGCTCCTTTTCCTTTTAAAATTCATCATCCCATATTGCAAACACTTTACTTAGTCTAGGACAATATTATTTGTCATACAAACTTTGTTTTTCCAGACCTCTGGGTAATTTGCAGTACGTCCGTCTGTGGCACGACAATTCGGGCAAAGGGAAGAACGCCTCCTGGTACTGCAACTATTTCGGCGTGCTCGATTTGCAGACACGCCAGAAGTTCCACTTTTTGGTCAACCAATGGTTCGCGGTGGAGGAAGATGACGGAATGGTAATTTTTTATGCACCATTTTATAGCAAAATTGAATACATATAGTCACTTCTCAAAACGAAGGCGATGATTCCGAAGTTAAATCTTTAAATAATTATCAGTAAAGAAATATTGAAATCAATTAATTGTTTGTGTGTGTGTGGAACAATGTGTTCGCTATCTCCTCCTATAGACCATCAATCGATCAGAGACATAAACTTTTCAGGTAACTTATTTTTTCTTAACGAAGCATCAACTAATTATAATTATAGATAGGCATTAATTACATTTACATTAAAATCTACCAACCAACCAATTTCAGTGTCAAATCGATTAAAATCTGCCAACCAACCAATTTCAGTTTCAAATAGATTCAAATCTGCCAGACGCAGTTCATGAAATTGAATTACACTGGAATGACAAAAGTTGAAATAGTAATTTTAATTCGCGACATAATGCCACAAAAATAAAGTCAGCTCTTCACTTCTAGTCGCAGCATAAATTTATTTTTCCTTTGAATATTGTTTCAAAAAAGAAAAGAAAAATGTAGTGCTTCCATGGAAATGGAGACAACAATTGAACTGTACACTTATTGCAAGGATATTGCTTTGGTTATACATTCCGAGCGAGCACACGCGTTTAACATTTAATACTTTATTAATCGTCTTCCTATTAGTCCTTTGTCAATCTGCTTTGTTCATTAACTACATAATGAATACCTCAGATCGACCGTCTGATTCCCGTGGCCGGGGTCGAAGAACTCCTCCAATTCGGCCAGATGTTCGCCCGGAAGACCAAGAAAGACCTCACCGAGGACCACCTGTGGTTCTCCGTGGTCGCCAGACCACCCGAGAGTCGATTCACTCGCACCGAGCGGGTGGCCTGCTGTCTCTTCCTGCTCTTCCTCACCATGCTGGCAACCTGTATGTTCTACGAGAAGGAAGGGCCGACCAAACAGGGCAACCATGTGCTCACAATCGGACCTTTTGCTCTGACGCCACAGGAGGTGCGCACTCGATATGTTTTATGATCTTAAGGTTTTACTGTTCCATAATTTTACACTGGGATTCTAATTTTAAAAGTTGGCATGCTGAAGCGTTCTGGTTGCCTAACGGTATACTATAAGCCACCACGTTGAAAATTACGTCACCCTCCGCCGGGTAGTTGTTTAATATTCAAATAACGCATCTAAGTTGTATTGATCTTTTTTTGCTAACTGTACTGTGTTGACCAGTCGATCTATCACTAACTACGCGTGTTTCAGACTGATTTAAAAATAAGAGCAGCTACTTCATTTTCCATGGTTAGATATGAAACAGAAGTAGAAACAAAGTGTGTACCAGTAGGTAATTTGCAAATATTTAGTTTTAATTTATATTAAAGTACTAGTTTGGTAAGGTAATAAAACTATATAACTATATATATAATAGATATGCAACACGGAAATCATGTCACCTATGTATAATACAGTTATATGGATATATGTTGAAATAAGAGACTGCTTGAGGCGGTTACAAGGAACCGTACCAAGCCTTTGATGGAGTTCCGACTTGCTGCTGGTACACAACTGAGCCGCCAAACCATCCGTCGACGTCTTCTGCAGAAAGCCTATATGCCTGGTGGCTGTGCAAGATGTTCTCACCACTGGGCAGAAGGCACGGCGGCTTCGTTGGTGTCGAGAGAAAGAGAGGGAACGAGTTAACTTTTTCAACGTCGTTTGATCCGACGAACACGTCATATCACTTTACAAAAGTTGCAAAATAGGAAGACTCATGGTTTATCGCAAACATGGAGAACGAATTCGAGCGGAGTGTGTCGTCAATATTCCTAAAGTTGGATGAAAGTGCACGATTTGTGAGTATGGGTGTTTTTCGAGATTTGGATTCAGTTGCCTCCTATAATCATGGAAAGAATTCTGAATGCAGAGCGGTATGTCAAAACTCTGGAGAGTTACAATACCTTCAGCCTAGTCTGTCGATGTGGAAGGAAGACCACCCTCTGGTCTTTATGAAAGACAACGCATGACCGCACTCAATACATTTCACTGCAGAATGACTTTGTCAATCAGGAATTATTCCACTTGAAAATTGGCCAACGTATTCTCCAGATTTAAACCCCATATATGAGGTTTGCATATTTCTGAAGAAGCAATTGTGACTCAACCTTCCTTTGAACCGCGTGAGTCTAGAACAAGCTCTCCACAACTATAGATTAATCTTCCTTGTGAGTATGGTCGCAAACTGACAGATTGGGTGACAAAGCTAATCTGAATGGTGATTAGCGCAAAGTGCAATTGACTCGTGTTTGATTTTCTGTCCATCCATTGATATCATTCTTTCTAACTCTTGTTGATATGCGTTGTTGTATATTGATGTCTAACATATATGCATATTTAACTTTTTCTGATTATTTTGATTTACAAATCAAAGGTGTCTAAACTTTATGGACACTACTATATGATGAAAAGACATTATCCAAAAAAACTGGCTGTGTTGCACAGACACATTTTACAAACAAAGACAGTGTTTTTCTACTTTGTGTGAAGGAATCTACTGATAAATTCAGTTAGATACGAAGACATGTTTTCAAGAGTCACTGCAATGCATTTCCAGAAACTTTGCACCGAAAATAGCTCATCGTGCTTCTGAGGCATTTTTCATACATTTCACCGTACAGTCTTTATTGGTTAAATAGGTGTTCGTGGGAGTTGTGACCAGCGTCATCTCCTTCGTTCCACTCCTCGTGGTCATGGAACTCTTCCGTCGGTCCGCCATGCGTCGAGGTCACGCCAACATGTTGCGGTCGGCGGTTGACAACTACCTGGACACTGATCAGGCAGCGATTTCCGAGCAGAAGTTGAACGCGCGTGCCAAGGCTCGCGACCGTGAGAAATTGAGACGCGGTTCTGTCCAGGGCGATACGCCGCCCAAGTGAGTGACTCACTGTACTATGATTAGCGGTGGGGAAATGTACATACTGTATATGGAGGAAGTCCTCAAATGAGTAGTCTACTGTAGTAATCCCCTAAGCAAGTGAATGCCGCAATAATGCATCGTTATTGAGAAAATACTACTCAAGTTCTAACAGTCAGTAGTACAGAAAGATTGCATAGCCCTGTTTTAGCCTCAGCAATTTATACCTTATTTCTAGCTGCAACGCAGATTTACCTCTATGTTCTCGAAAGGATCGCAAAAGCACACCGTCATTTGCATAAAGAAAATCACCGCTTTAATGTCAACGAGGCAAACTCTGAAAGTGTGAAATAAAAGACCCAATAACATGCCTACATCTATACCATGTCAATGCCACAATTAAAAATAGAAAATATTAGTGAATGCTTAGCAATTAGTAGCTTGCCGAGATAGCATTAAAACGCTGTTGGTCCTTGCGTGGTGATTTTTGCCAGGGGTGACATGGCTATCACCATTCATGCGACTACATGACACCGTACTTTTCCTGATCCTTCTAAGAAAGTTTAGGCGGATTTACTTTGCAGTTATAAACAAGGTATGGATTGAGGTTCTTAGAGCTAATTTTCACGAAAATCTCATCTGATATTCTGGTTGAATAAGTTTAGAATATGAGCGGGGAAGCAGTTTTGCATTATCAACCTGACATCTTCTCAAGAATAAACCTTTTACTAATCCCGACTATTGAATGCTAATTGCCCTCCCGTTCCGCCCTTTTTTTGGAAGTCGGAATATCTACTATTGATTTTCTACCGCATTGCAGAACTCCGCGAAGTCCGGACCAGGTAAATGTTCAGATGGGGTTGGGTCCAATGATGCCGGGAATGCCTCCGGGTCAGGCCGGCGCCTCGTCCATCGCTACGGTGCCCAAGCCCAAGCGAAAACGCCTCCTGCCCTGGGGAGTTCGAGTCTTCGCCTGGATCTTCCTCATCATCGGTACCATCGCCAGCGCCCTGTTTACCACTTTCTACGGGGTCATGTTCGGTGATCTGGCATGCCGGAAGTGGATCTCCTCCATGTTCCTCTCCTTCTTCGCCTCCGTCCTACTCACCCAACCAATCAAGGTTAGTTCCCCCGAAGGAGTCTCAAATCTGATTGGCTACCGTCAAATTTAAATTTATCAATTAGTTAAATCAAAAATATAGTACTGATTTCAGGGATATTATATGAAGTTATAGTCATCACCAAGATTTTTTTTGATACCCTTAAGCTTAACAATTACAGACTAAAATTGCACTCAAAACATTAACTTGCTCAATTATACAGTTCACAAGTCAACACAATTCTAAAATTATTTCAAACTATATGTTTCCTGACTCCCTGACAGCTAAAGATTTCACATGTGGAAAACCAGACAGTGATACTCACCTGAAATTGACATAAAACCCACTTTGAGACCATCATTCAGACTGCATTGAATTGGAAAACTGTTCAGTAGTGATATCGTTTGACGAAGCTGACGGTTTATTAGCAATTGTTATCTGATACATGAATATAGATGGGAAAATAATGGAGGACCTTTTAGACCTAATCATTTTTTTTAAATATATGCTAAATCAGTTGTTACTGCGAAGACTTGACTAAGTGGCGATTATATGCATTTAAAATATACTTTCTGCTACAAATAATGCTATAAACTTTCTGTTGCAGTTTCGTCTATATGAACTTGCACGAAGAATCAAATTTACAGTATACCTTTAAAGTCTACCAGCAGTGTCCCGCTGCAGCTACGCATGCAAGTCTTGTTATAAATAAACCACAACGCGCTCAACTGCTCAATCGCTCAACATGCGTTCAACTGCAAACCTCCGGCAGTGTCCGCTTCCATGTATAATCTTGCTTGCAGAGTAATAGGGAAAATCAATAGATTACTTGGCTGACTGTGCAGTCTGAAGTCAGCTAGCAGCCTGTCTGCGAGCGAGTGAGTGAATCAAGTTGCCCTCGTGGCTCTCTCTCTCTCTCTCTCTGTGAGCAAACTGGCCAATCAGACGACATGTTCTGGTGTTACGCGACCAACCGACCCAGGAATCACGTTGTTTGCCTAATATAATAAATTAATAAAACAAATATTACATTTTTCTTGCATTTGATTACAGTGTTTATAATGTACATAATTGACCTGAGATCTTTTTCGCTTTTTTTCTTTTTGGATTTAGTGACCAATGCAATCAACAATTTCTCTCCCTGTTCTCCGCCTCTTCCTCCTCTGTAGGTGATTCTGATTGCCTGCTTCTTCTCACTACTCTGCAAGAAACCCGACAAACTTGACGATGAAGAGTACGAGGATGAGGAAGAGATTCTGATGAATGAGTTGGGTCAGAGAAATGGACTTTTCTACGACGAAGAATTTCTTCACGAATGTGAGTTTTTATACAACTTAATGCCAACTGTTCAATATGCCTCATATATTCTCCTCCTCGCCTAATTTTGTCCATGGATATATCGGGCAAATTAATTTCATTCCGCGAAAAATATTTTGCCACTCGCATTATAAAAACAAATTGTACATTTGGTATCTCGTTAGCTATTGTCTCTGTCAAGCCTTTTATCATACAGTTAAATGGTAGAGTGTTAATATTATAATCAACATAATCAGGTTGTCTTGTTGTCATTATTCTATCTATATCACGGGTGCGTAATTAAAATATTTAAATTCTATAATATTTTTCTATCAATCAATCAGTCTGCCAAACCAGAGTCCTGGCGTAGGCAACAGCCACAGCGTCCTTCTCACCCCCACCCCCCACCCCCCGCCGCTGCTTGAGGCGTAGGA
>JAUYWV010000678.1:0-17578 GCA_032274565.1 Nematoplana nigrocapitula
TGTACATGGGAAATGTTACTTTCTGATCGGATGAAAATCCACATTTCTAACAGAAAGTGAAACAGTAGCCTCCATCATAAATGATTTTGGCGGCGATATCAAATCCACACTTGATAGCTCCATATTTCATCAAAGGAACGCTGACTAGTGAACGTTACATTAGAATGTTGAGAGAATAATTCATTCCTAAAATGATTTTGACAGAAGGGGAACAAACTACACGACGAAATAGGTACGTCCAAATTTTATTTGCTATATTTTTTAATATCGCAGGTAATGCCCATAATATCGCATATCGCAGCTTTTTGTATGAATATCACAGGTAATGCCCATAATATCGCATATCGCAGCTTTTCGTATGAATATCGCAGCTTGTGGCAACACTGTAATATAGATGAAGACCGACATGAGAAGATGTTGCGATCTTTCTTCCTTGTAGGATGCCGGTTGGAATGTGCTCCTTCGTGCGTTCAGAGAGCCCGTCTGCCAAATGATCGAGACGACGTCTCTTCCAGGTTTCATATTTTGTCAAAAACCTGTAACTACAAAACCTTGGAAGGCTTAGAAGCGCGCAATCTGGATTAAAGGACTAAACCCAGGGGCCTGTGCACAGAAAGACGTTTTTAATATGAATTTTTAAACTTATAGTCTTCTATTAGTTTTACCTTTCCTGGTATTTTATTGTATTATCTTAATTCACTACTTTATAATTGCCGTGTAAGTAGATTTTATTGATTTTCCAGTCATTGTTGTTGATAGACACCATTTCGAGCAATTGGTCAATTTAGAACATCGAAAGAGAATCACAATGAAGATAATGAGTCCTGTAGTCTTGGTAACGCTGTTGTACGACTGCTGAACCGGACTGTCACTCAATACATGCGGAGAGACAGATTAGATTATCACCTACGAAGGGTAAGAGTGACAAAAAGCATCATGAATGGGAAAATCGATGGCCAAAGAGAGAGAAAGATGCTGTACAACGGATTCCGCCTCCACGTGGTGTACGGCGGCGATTCAACTGGATCGACAAAAAGAAATCCAATCTACCTACGCTCTCGTGGGTGCTCAGGGTTGTTCGTTCGTCGAGCTAGAGGGCGGAACTCGCAGCCATTGGCGCCAGTCTTGACTTTGTCATCCGCTCAAAAAACGATCTGGGCCTGAGTAATTCCTGTGTACTTATTTGCACGGACAGTCAATCAGCTATCAGGTGCCTCAGCGGCGGTCCTATCTTGGTGGACGAGCCTATCGTGGCAAGTGTCAGGGAGAAACTACTCAGGCTCACGAGACCAATAGTCGGCCTGGCCACAACACAAAACATCGTCAAAATGGCGTTGCTGCCCACTGTGGAGTCATCAGAAATTAACTAGTTGATAAGGCTGCCACTGCAGTAGCGTCGAGCCTTCATCATGACAACAACGCTATTAGTTACATCTCGATCAAAGCCGCAGTTAAAAGAAAAGTCAGCGAAAAGTGGGCCCGTGGTCTGTCGCAAGGCACGGATAGATTTCTGAGCATGGGCAAATCCCGCATCAACATAGCCGACAAAGATCGAATGAGCAGGGAGGACCAGACCCTGCTTTCTCAACTCAGGGCAGGCGAGTGCAGAGTGATCGGAAAGTTTCGCACCAGGATCGGTGTTACGGACAACAACACGTGTCGCTGGTGTGGTCATCATGAGGAAACGGTCAGCCACCTGTTCAATGCCTGTTCTGGCGCCGTCGTCAACACCTACAGAGCGCGTTTTAACATTCACGATGTCTCTGCTCTCCGTTCGCAGACGGTCGGTTTCATCCGTTGTTGTCTCGGGGCGCTCCAGCCCGTCCGCCCTTAGCGTTTTTCCTTTTTCCCTCTTCTTTTTTATAACCCTGAACCGTGAGCACTCACCGCAGATGCGGGAAACAAACAAAAAACTCACTGGACTGACAGCTCTGATCTGACCGTCCACCTCTCCCAACTCACCGAAGTGACAACTCTGATGTGAACATCCACCTCTCCCAACTCACCGGACTGACAGATCTGATCTGACCGTCCACCTCTCCCAACTCACCGGACTGACAGATCTGATCTGACCGTCCACCTCTCCCAACTCACCGGACTAACAGCTCTGATCTGACCGTCCACCTCAGTCACATGCTGCTGGTCGGCAGATCCGGATGGCCTTTCTTCCTCATCCTCCTCCGTCCGGCGGCGGCGGTAGGCTGCACCCGCGAAGGGACTGCTCTGACCTAGGGAAGAGGCGGTGGAGATGGTGGTGGTGGTATCCATTTTGGTCTGTGCGGCGTTGGTGCAGAGGAGACAGACCCAGGTCACCTGGCCGGCCGAGGTGAAGTAGGAATCGGAATCCCGCAGACAGGAGGCGTGATAGCCGTGACCACATCTGGAGGATGGGAAACCGGGTCAACAAACCTGCCGGTTTAACTGAATTTCATGATTTACATTATATAAACTAAAGGGATAGAAAGAAAGAAACTGAAAGAAAAACACAGAGGGGAGACAGAAGCAGTAGGGGAGGGAAAATAAAAATACAAAAGCAGGAAGTGGGGAAAGGCGAGAGTATGAAAAAGTGAAGGTAACAGAAAGCTAAAGAGAACAAGGACCGGTAAGTTCAGTGATGCGATCTCGTCCACTACTTCTTCATACTGCTTCAACTAAACCCAATCTCAACTTCCTGAAAAACAAATTACCTTCTGGTGCTATTACAAAAATACAGATCACCTCACGAGGTGTTATCACCCATATTTTGGAATAAACGGCTTTCCGGCAAGTGGATTTCTGGTAAGTGGGTACCCACCCAAACGACAAGCTAAAATCGACTTTGAACTTAAGCGTGACACGCCTACAGAGACCTTTATATATAAATGCGAGGACGCCTCCACAAAGATGTAGCTACCAAGGAGAAAGTGGAGGGAAAGTAAATAATTAAAGGACAGACAAAAAGTCTTAAGAGACGAGAAGGAGAAATAAAGAGAGGAAAAAAGGAGAATGTGAGAAATACGTGTATACGAGGAGAATGAAGTAGACAAGTTGAGAATGAGATGTAAGATAGAAAAATGAGAAGTCGAAGAAGGTAAGGAGAAAAATCGAGAAAAATGGGAGGAGAAAATAGATAACATGGCGGGAAATAAAAGAACGGATAGATTGAGATGAATACAAGTGGAGAAAATGAGTGAGCTGAATGAAGGAAAGAAGAGCAATAGAAGGAAGAGAGAATCGGGGCAATGGGAACAAGCCGGATAGAACGAGGCATGAGGGGAGAGATGCACGAAAGAACTGTCGCATCATTGGTCATGGATCATGACTGCACCCACCTCAGCACAACCATTTGGTCGTCTCCGGTGCCAGCTTTGAAGGGTCGTCCGCACAGCTGGCAGCGGTACTTGCGCGGTCCGTATCCGCGGAGTGCTAGTTCGAGGAACTGGATCCGGTGCCGATTGATGTCGTGACTGAGGAGTCGGGAGCAGGTCTCCAGAAGGGTCTTCTCGTAGTTGAACGTCTCCAGCATGCCCAGAATGAGGGTCTGGATTTCACCCAACTTCTCACCGGCGAATGCGGGATCCTGGACACATCGAAGGGCGATTAGCTTGACAGACGACCGAGCAGCCGGACTATGAGTCAACGACATCCAGCTCAATAAAAAACAGACTATGACTCCATAGTCCGAGCGATATTACAACTGTTGTCCTACCTGTAACATTCTGGAGAGAATAGAGGGCAGGCAGATGTGCGGGCTCATCGCGTTCAGAAGGGATTGGAAGAGACTTTTAATCACTGGAAATGAGAGAAATGATAACTACTGACAACAAACTGAACATGTAAAAATGGCACTGGCATCACGGTGACAATTATAGATTTACACGCTTTTAAAATCGATCGATAGGTAATTTGTAATGTGCTATTTAATGAGCGAATGGAATTGAGCTTTTAATGCTTCGTCTATATTTTTCTTTTGTTAAGTTATTAGTTTACTACTATTTATGTTGACAGTAGTATAAGAAGAATATTTTTTAAAAAGCAATGCAAATTTAATGTTAAAGAACTCTCGGAAAATTGTTTGACTGTTTATTTGATGCATTTATTGTTAAGTCAAGTGAAACAATTGAATAATTGCTCGTCACTACACTGTACAGTTATTTACTGAATATAAAAATAAAAAGCTTCCCGCTTGATTTTTTCGCCTTCTCGAGGACAAAATTGACTTCCATCTGAATTAAACAGACTGGCACCCGGACCAAAAACCTGGGAACTTATTTTAAAGAACTGCTCCATTCCACTTACAGGAGAGAAGTGCTGGATCCTTCAAGTGGCGTTGCTTCATCAGCATGGAATCGAGCAGAGGAAACCAGAGCGCCTGAAGCGAGAAGACGAGAGAAAGCGCATCAACAGTCAAGTAACACATCTCCACCTCAAATCCTCCCGGCCTACTTCTTGCTGTTCCGACTCCTTCGATGCGGCTTGCCGCCTACACAAACCGATCACGTCCTGGGCGGCAGTCTCGACATTGGCGACGATACCATCTACTTCATGAATATCTGTCGTGACCGACTTCGCCGCTACCAACTCTTTCCACCGGGTATCGAACAGCTGCAATTAGAGAGAAACAATGATGCAGTTCTGGAGGACTGGATAGGACATTGCTGTGGTGGCCCAAACAGGGGTCCATAACTGACTACAGAGTCTAGGAGATATTCTCTTACACTTGCATCTCTCTCTCTGTCAGCATCCCTTCTCCGTCCGCCCCTCTTTCGCACCTCTTCCTAGCATCTCCAGCATGTCCAACTCTTCCTCTGTTGTTGTAATTCCAGGTCGAGGGGACAAAAGAGGAAAGATAAAGATAAACAACAGGAGGTTCTAGTAAACGCAGGACATCCCCGCCACGAAAAGGCGTTTGCATGGGGCCCCATCTCCTATTCTCCCCTTCCCTGTACAATCACACTCCTTCTGCCCTCTTCACTTTCCCGAGTATCGTCTCCTCTCTCACTCCATCTTTCTTTTATCCTTTTCCTTCCTCTCACCTGTCCTTCTTTCACTCTTCCCTCTGATATCACTCCATCCCTCACTTTTCCTTTTCTAATTACTTTTGCCTCCTTCCCACTCTTCCTCACTCTCTCTTTCCCTTTATTTCTTCTTCTTCCGTTTCTCAACTTTCCTTTTTCCCTTATCTTGTTTCCCAACCCACCCTCTCATCGCCTACACACACCATTTCTCCTCCCCAAATCTCACAGGTCTCTCCGTCTCTATCCCCTCTCCCTAACCCTCACTCTCCGCGCCCGCACTCTCTCTCTCCGAGCTTTTTCACCAGAGAAATTCAATAGCTCACCTTGAGATAGATCACCGAAGCCTGTTCCACATCGCCCTTCCTCTCGTACAGGTAAGCCAGCACACGGGGTAGGTTGTGCAGACGGACAATCTGCGGTGGGGAGTGAGAGAGAAACCAGGCTGAACTGACTGCACAGTTACTTTGGTAAAGATAGAAAGCAATATTGATTAGTCCGAGGAGCAATAGACGAATAGGCAGGAGGGTCCTAGCTTACATTGACAGCGGCAGCGGCCCGATAGTCGTTGGTTGTCTTGAGGAAGGTGTACAGTTGGTCCGGATTGTGCACGCAAAGCAGTTCGATGAAGCGTTCGCTGACCGACGGGTCCACAAAGGTGCAACTGGGTTGCTCCTCATCCGGACTGGACTCCGCTGTCAGTTGTTGTTGTTCCTGACTGCAAGGGGCAGGGACAGATGGGGACATTAGTATGATCAGGACGCCAATCATTTTTCTCTGTGCCTCGATCATACAGTTTCAGCTCGCTTTTTCCAGTTAACTATTTGATGTCGCCACATGTTCACACGGTATTTTCCAGGACAAATTCATTTGATTTTCGGTCCTTCCAAGTACTACCAAACAACCGATGATACCTTTTTGTTTCAAACGCCTCAAACTGACTTCAGATTTCATCTGTCACTGCCAGTGACGTGCCCCCCATATAAATACTTTTGTAAGACCGCCTTCTGCTACATACCGCATGGCGAAGAAAGCTTCCAGTAGAAGGAACAGGGTCTGATCGTTCTTCTGCTTGCTCTGCTGTTGATCATAGTTTTCCACGAGCTGATCGATTTTCTCGTCAAACGTTTCCATGAGCAGACTGACAGTTAGCTCTGGACATACCTTCACCAAGTTCTAAATGAGAATAAAAATAAAAACTTTACTAATATAAAGTACTACCACAGGAGTAGTATGGTTAATTCATAATGGTATTATATCTGACGAAAGTTTAAATATCTTATAGTACCAACCTCAATCTGTGCCAGGCAAGCTTTCCTGATCCGCTCCTTCTCAGGTTTCTGTATAGCGTCACTTCTCATGGCCGACTCGACAAAATCGAAAACACCATCCTACATAGAAATTGAAATAAACACTGAAACGCCCACTTCAGTCGTCCCAGAAAAGATGAGAAATACGAGTGTTAAAGAGGTACATGACAATTTTCGCTATTCCGACGAAAACATCTCATTTTCTGTGACTCCTGACGTATGGGCGACTAAATCGTCACATTTACAGACTCGTCCACTCAAAGTTTCATTTACAATAAATAGTATGATCAGGAATGTTGTGTGGTTAAAATTCTGAAAGTCTATGACGAAAAAGACCCTAATATTTCGTAAGAATTAGTAATTCAATATTTATACTACTTTTTATATATATACAGTAGTATGAAAAGTGAAAATAACGAATGTTTAGCATTTAGCCAACAATCACAATTTAAAGCAAATCTGCTTACCTTGCGCATATTGTCTTTGAGGAAACACTCGACAATCGGAGCATACTCATTTCGTTCCCGATAGAGATATTCGCAAACCTGGTAACTGCAGTAGAGATATAATGAGAGTGTAGGTAAAAAAACACTTCAACCAACTAAACACCCAGCATCACTTACAATCCGGCTCGCTTAGCCAATTGGAGGAGATGATCCCGACTCTGGCACTGGGGCAGACGTCCTGACTGGAGTAGGTCGATAATTGCCTGCTGTTGTTCCACTGTCTGAATTTCTTCAACAGAACCAGCACCACTTCCCTCACCGCCCAAACAGAGAAATTCCAGAACCTGCGCGTATATAGAACAACACTGTCACAGTCTGCAGACACAAATATTCCCTACTGTACGCGGTTCGCACAAGACCAACCTGTTCGAAGACGCTCAGATCAAAGTGTAGCGGGGCATTTTCTGGCCGAATGAGTTGTCTGGAAAGGAAGACGAAGAAGCGACCGACTTGGGTGGCAGGGAAACCTTTGCCGCGGATAATCACTTCGATGAGCGAATCGATCAGAGACTGCTTACGTTCGAGACTGAAACAACAAAATTTTAACGGTACTAACATCATACATTACTGACAATAGTACAAGGAAAGAATGAAAATTATCGATAAATAATTACACTTTCAAAAAAGAATATACAAATTATACATGCTAAAATCGGTACTTTCTTTTGAATATACATACCTACTGAATATACTGTATGTATTAGAAAATAAATAAATCCGCTACTATTAAATTTATTAGTAGTTGCAAAATTTAAAGAATATTTAATTAACATGAAACAAATAACCATTTAGCCGAAACCGATAGGCATATTACAAATAAATGACCCCTGATAACGGGAATTGTCAAGTAAACGCGAATCAGGCTAGTATAGAGCTGTGATTGGTCAGGTGTCAAGACTCACCCTTGATCTCCTCTGAAAAAGGTGTCCTCCATGGCCAGTGTGAGCATATTGAGAAATTCAGCGGCATTCAGGCGAAGGTAGGCGTCCAAATTGGGATGGACAGCTCCGCTATTCCCATTGGTTTTGTCAGCGCGTTGCAGGATATAGGCGAAGATCTGAGGGAGAGACAGTCCACAGAACAAATTCAACCGTGATTTGGAAACTGCCAGAGATTACAAGACACGAGTGGTGTATGCTACGACTGGATCACTAAACCCTTCCCGCAGCCTCTGTAGGGATGATTACATGAAGTGAAAAAATTGAACAGAAAATGAGAGTGGAACGTGAGAGAAAGACGGCACAACGTCATATTATGAAGCTTTCGAGATATCGCATCGCAAAATAAAGTAAAAACGAGGTTAAATTGAGAAAATAATCAGCGCGAAGAGAATATACCAAAAAGGAAAAGAGGGGAGAGGAGAAAAGTAATAAAAGTGAATAAAGTGCGAAAGGGATGGAAAGAGCGAGGCCAGAGGGAGGCATACAATATAGATAAAATATATGTAGAGAAAAGTGAGCGAATGAGAATACATGGAGAAAAAATAAATTACAGGCAGAAAAATAATAAAAAGCAAGAGAAAAGAGGTGAGAATGTGAATGAAAAGAAAATAGAAATAGGCAAAAGAGAATAAAAACAAAGATGTAGAAAATGACTTCATAAAAGATAATAAATTTAGAGAACGCGAGTGAGGAATACAGTGACAAGGCTGCCAATAGTGGGAAAGAGCTAGAACAGTCGGAAGAAGCGGTTCTGATGCCAATGAAACTAAAGCAGAGAAGGGGAAAAGAGAAGATATAAATAAAGGTTTCTAACAAAAGAGGCATCCTGGCACACTCATCCACTGACAGGGCTGGATAATCCCACCATCAAGATACCAGGACTCACCGATGCTTGCACTCCGTCCACCATGTCTTGGGCAATCTCCTCCCCGGTGTAGGTCTCTCCAGCCAGACAGGAGCGAATGTAAACGAACAGTTTGTGACCCAAATCTTCTTGTTGACCTATGGCCGGGAGGGAGGAATTGAGAAGATCAGCGATACACTCATACAAACCACTTCCATCTCTGCTAGCTGCGTGACCGTCCTCCTTTACTATACAGCGATGACCTGGCCTGAGTAGAAATTTTGCTACGTCACGGGAGTCTCTGCACTCTGTGATTCATGCCAGTTGGGAGACAGAGGGACGACGAGTCAACAGTCTGGAGTCTACTCTATTCGATCCTGCTTTGTGACTAAATTTGTCTGATACCTGGATAGTGAATATATATTAATGAGAAAAGCGGGTTTGCACTGGTTTAACATGTACTCGAGATGGTGGTGTCCTACTACAGTATCCTATGATTTTTTCTCTTTCGATCTCCTTTCCTTTTGTCTTTCTCTTTCAACGGCTCTTTATTCTTGGAGGTTGGGGCGCTGACACGTCTTCCTGAACGATAATTACAACAACAAACAGGTATGTGGGAGTCACCTATGATACTCACGGGGATTGCCTTATCCGCCGATTAAGAGACTTGCATGTATGTCGGGATAGCGGTGAGATAACATAATTATCAAATAATGACGAGAATTAGGAAGGTAAGGGTGAAAGTGTGGCAGTGAGTACAGGATCGTAGAACACTAGGGAATCAATAATAACGAGAGGGCAAATCAGATGGTGTCGGGTGAGGGGAACATTTGGAGTAAGGATAGTAAGAGATGATAATGGATGTCAACGAAAGCCCTTATCACCAAAAACGCCGATAACTCGGCGAAAGAAGTGTGAGCTACAGGCGTCCCCGGCCGGCTTTGTCGAGAGAAGTGCAACAGTCCCG
Organism: Nematoplana nigrocapitula; assembly: GCA_032274565.1. Lineage (NCBI taxonomy): Eukaryota > Metazoa > Platyhelminthes > Proseriata > Nematoplanidae > Nematoplana > Nematoplana nigrocapitula. Next base: position 9,563 of record JAUYWV010000678.1, read on the forward strand.
CACACCGTCCCCGCGAGCCGAATCTGGGTGTGCTCTACACGTCCCAGAGGGGGAAGGTCCTTTCCTGATGGTTCGGAGCTGTGCGAATAAGACAAACAGACAGGCATGTGCCAAGAGAGAACGCTTGGAGCCTGCTTAGTTGAACGGGATCTCTCGCACTCACTGTCCAGGGATGTGTTGGAATGGATCCAGTCTTTGAGTTGATCGGTCAACTTCTCCAGAGGGGTGAGGAAATCTTGAAAAGCCTTGTTGTAGATGTAGATAATGGCGTTGTACAGACCGTGACTCCAGCAGATTTTCACCACCTAAAATGGGACGGATCAGCGGCTATATAACCTGCACTTCAAACATTTCCCTATATATAGAAAACACATTAACTACTTTTCTTTCTACATAGTTCTACCCTCTTCGATATTTTTTTTTATTAATTCTTACTTTATATAATACGATCTATTTCTTTTCTGTCAAGTTTACTCTGGTTTATCCAGTTTTATCATTTATAGCATTTCAGTAATTTAAACTTTTTCGCCTTTCTCTAGTAGATGTATTTTTCATAATCTCTCCGTTCTTCCTCTGGTCCTTTCTTTCCTAACTTCGTCGTTCACTCTCCCATCCTTCATATTTTATCACAAACGCCCTTCCTCTCTTATTTCCCCGCCCTCTTTCTTTCCGTATCCTTCCTCCCCACTCACTCTCTCTCTCTCTCTCTTTCTTTTTAATTTTTCATAGTCCCTGCATCATTTCCCATCAACCGTTCCCCCTAATTCACTTTCACATTCTTCAACTCCTCATTCCCTTTCTATTCTTACTCATTCTGTCTCCCTTCTCTCCTTCTTCACTCTTTAAAGCTTTGCTTCTCTCAATCGTCTCTTCTCTTTTCGTACTCTCATCATCTCCCCACTCTCTTCACTATCTCTCCATTCTTTATCATTTTTCACTGTTTCCCCTCATTTTCTCTCACACTCTTTTGCTTCTGTAAATCATCTTTAATTGTCCTTTTTCCCTCCTCACTCATTTTATCTCCCTCCTCACTCGTTCTCTCTCCCTCCTCGCTCATTCTCTCTCCCTCCTCACTCATTCTCTCTCCCTCTTCACTCATTCTCTCTCCCTCCTCACTCATTCTCTCTCCCTCCGCACTCATTCTCTCTCCCTCCTCACTCATGTTCTCTCCCTCCTCACTCATTTCCCCCCCCCTAACTCATTATCTCTCCCTCCTCACTCATTTTCTCTCCCTCCTCACTCATTCGCTTCTTTCTAGCACAGCCCTCACTTCTTCACAGAATTCACCAATAGACGCAATCGCTTAATTCTGTTGGCATAGCAACAAGCCTCACCTGATCAAGATCCAAGCTGGCCACATCGAGCCGGGTGATGCACCGCTCAATGTCGCCCACCCGGCCCTGCGAATGGCATCGTTCGACCAGATCCTTGACTACAGCCGGTGGTACTGTGTGCAGCTTACCGTCCAGAATGACCGGATAGAGGCTGTCGAGGAAGGCGGCACTGCCCTGGGGATGGACCGACAGACGCTCGTACACCTCGTTCACGAGCAGATCGCTGCAACAGAGAAGACCGCCGCATAGAGACATCTAACTGTGCAACAGGACCAGCTCGCTGAACCAATACATATCCACTATAGCCAACCTACTATTATTGCACCACTAGACTAAACACCAACGTCCGTACGATTTTCTCAAGATCATTTTCCAGATATTAAAAGATCAAATTTCATAAGAAGTAATATCCACATTCTAGAAAGTTTTATGAAATATTCAGTCATTTAAACAAAATAAAGTCTGATAGGAAAATAATTTCGAGAGAGGCCTATTTGCTCTTAACCTAATCACATAATTGCTAGATATCTTTCTGTTTCATACTATAGCTTTTTTCTCGTAACGCATTTGATTTGATACAGAGAGATCACTTAAATTTCCACTCTTCTCTGCATCTGCACACATCTCGGCAGCTTAATCTTTTAGGGTTTTAATGTCACCTCCTCACTTTTTTATATTCATTTTTAAATCGTTCAATGGAACCTCGTCAGCAATTCTTTTGGTTAATTTCTCAATACACTATGAAATTCCCTCGTGCGTACTATCCACATTGTCTATCAAACCCGTATGTCTATGTAGCTAAAAAGCCATCCCAGCACTCACGTCCTGTCAATAGTGAGGCACAACTTGATTGCGGCGACGGCGGCATCTCTGAACATCTCCTCCAAGTCTTGAGCTCGAGTATTTTCGGGGAAGGGACTGCCCATCAACTGATCGATAAACTCGATCAGGAGGCTCTCACCTCGCTCACCGACCAGCTGCTTGCGGGTCACATCCCGTCCGGGTAGACCCATCACTCCCTTCGCCTGGCCCAAGTAGAACTTCTCGCACAGTTGCAGGGCCGCTTCTGACTGGCCCGCTGAAATCAGCACTTTCAGTCGCTATGACAACGCAGAGAGAGAGATGGAGAGGGAGTAAGACGATCAGCAATGACAATGGTTGTGGTCCGATAGAGGCGTGACACGCTTCATAACACAAATTATCATAACATAGAACCTATTAAAAATTGGTAGTAGTATGTAGGGATCTACAATAAATCTTTGCTAAATTAAGTGAGAAAAATATTTGATTGAGTTGACAAATACGAATGCCAGTCTCGGACGGATCGACTGATGAACACTAAGACGCAATCGACGACGTTGTTACAAAGAACTGTGCAACGAAATTTTTTACAGAATTCATACTGTGTTTTTCCGGCTTTAATTTAGCCAGATTTACTAATGAAGAAGGTCAGTGTTTCGAAACATGTATGATTTGTAATTTTTATTAACGTTTTTAATTACCCAAACAGTTTCGAGTTTTAATTTATCACGACTCTGGGCCGACTCGCTTTCATTTGGGTTTTTAGTCCTTGGGCACGTCTTAAAACAATCAGATAACAGTACGTACCTAATACTACATACTACTCAATTATTTTTCTAGAATTGCTTGCCCCCTTCGGTCCTAAAATTACTGGCGTTTATTAATACAAGCTGTAACGACTAGTGCTTTTACGAGAATTCATATTTATATGTTAAGCAAGTTTTGTGAAAATGTCGGATGCATACAACAATTTGTGTCCACTCAGCACCCTATTGTCAAGGTCACCCCATCGAAATATATCTGCTTTTTTATTTTTTGAAAACTAACTAAATTTGTAGACAAATTGGAATTCGCTTATCTCTTTTATTTCTTGGAATTCATTTAGGTACATATTTATATTATTTCTTAGAATTCAGTTATTTTTGTAATTACCATATTTCTTGGAATTTCTCTATTTCAGATATCTAATATACAGTAGATAATTATTATCATCAAATCTATGTAAATAATTCACTATCACTTTTAGATAATTAAAATATAAAAAATTAACGTTCCGCAATAAATAGTGCTGTTGGTACCTACTTTGGGTATAAATTAATGGTAGAAAGCAGCGACCCACGTACATAATTTAAATTAAATTGAACTCAGCTCAAAATTCTGATTATAAGTAACCCCTTAGTATATTATTTTGTTGACCATACCTCAGGTTTTGAGGGGGGTTATGGGACCCCCCCCCTCCCCAATAAACGAAGGGTTAAACAGTCGGTGGATTGATTTTTCCACTGCCATGCACTCCTCAGCAAAACTCAACTTTGCGGCGATATCAATTCACCAATCAACACTAATACAGAAATAAGTAGATAGCTCTTAAAATCATATGATAAAAGTAGCATGTAACTGAAGCTCTATTTTATACGAAATAAAATGCGGCGTAGCTCGTCAGAGAGCAGCTTAACGCAATCTAGGTGAATAGTATTTAACATCAAGTCAACATTCAGTCAAGTGGTGCATCAATAAAACTGATCGCTACGGGTACGTTAAGTGCAATACAATAAAATCAAATCAATAAATAAGGTTAAGAGAATAAATAAACAAGACAGAGTCATGACCGTAAATGATAAATGTCAGTCTGTACACATAGAGATGGATTGAGCCGACGTCCTGAAGTCCCACCCAACATGCCTACCACTTGATCGAGAAGACGCTACTTCACGCTTCGGGGTCCTAGCCAAGACGACGTCTTTCAAGATTTTATCCATCCTGGAGGCAATATGGATTAAACGGCTCAATTCATCTCTATGTGTACATACTGACATTTATAATTTACGGTTATGACTCTGTCTTGTTAATTTTTTCTCTTAACCTTATTTATTGATTTGATTTTATTGTATCGCACTTAACGTACCCGTAGCGATCAGTTTTATTGATGAACCACTTGACTGAATGTTGACTTGATGTTAAATACTATTCACCTAGATTGCGTTAAGCTGCTCTCTGGTGAGCTACGCCGCATTTTATTTCGAATAAAATAGAGCTTCAGTTGCATGCTACTTTTACTAATACAGAAAATGGTGAACAGAAAGGAGAGGAGAGGCGAGGAGGGAGCACTTATGCAGTACCTCTTCCCAAGTTCTCAGCAGATAAAGATGGATGGATACTTGTCCCAGGATGAGGAGTTGTCCTTCGAAAGCGATCACCGAATGGTAACAGGCTCGTTCAGCCGCATAGGCCTGGGCAGAGAGGGGGAGAAAACAGTGGGGAGATCAATTTGATGATAAAAAATACGGAAATACAAATTTCATGCATGGCAAATGTCCACCGATGAAAGTAATCTTATCGATATGTATGCCGGTGATCCACCTATGAATAATACTGATGTGATGTCAACAACACTTCTTTTAGAAATAGAAAGTGCTTCTGGTGTAACGAACAACCCAGTGTGAAACCCCTGGTTCAAAGATTGGCATAGAAGCGATATAATCGATACTTTGGTCATCTTATCTGTCCAAAGTTAAACTGGGCATTTGAGGGGAAATAATGAACTTTTTCAGTAGTTGTTTTGTCTTGGGAGAGAGTGAGAGAGAAAACGAGAAAAATAAGACAGGTTGAGAGAATTGTGTGAGGGAAAAGAAAAAAGGGAGAGGAGAGAGAGGAAAAAAGTGAAGGAGAGAGAAAGGGAAGCGTGAGAAATCATAGGAGATACCCGAGGAATGCAGCACTTTGCCTGCCGGAGCAGGACACCCTCGCCCCACGAGAAGGGAGTACTTCTTGAATAGTCGCATCGGTAGATGATGCATGTCTCCTCTGTATAATACTTGCGATGGAACTGATGGTTTTCTAATAAATCTAAATCGACTTACGAGAGCTTTACTGACATTTCCTCCTGTGGCCAGTGATTTAAAGAGGCTGGTGTTGTAGTTCATTTGAAGTCGGCCAATATCTTGAACCTGAAAACAAATGAGACATCGCTTAGGATAACTCAAATAGTGGAATTAGAATAATACTCCAATGAATGTGGGCGGCAGAGGAGACAAGACAGGGGAAAGGACGAGCGAGGCGGGAAAGTCAGTGACACAGGAAAAAAATATTCAGGTGTCAACGGGAAGGAGTGAATCAAGAAACAGTTTGACAGATGAGGGGGAGGGTGTGGCAATAAGTGACTGAAGAGAGAAAAGTGGGGCAAAAATAGACAGAATATAAGTAGATCTGGGGGAAGAAGACACTCGGTAGGACAGGTTGAGAAGTGTCAAAAAGGGAACCGAAAATAGAAGAGAGAATCCATGAAGCGCGAGTAGACTCACTTCAAGAATATCTTCTGTGGGTGCGTCCATGATGCGAAGATTCTCCTCGGTATCGATCAATGCCAAGGTGTACTGACTGAACCACTGAAACACATGTAGAACAAGCCGATAGATAAGCAGTGGACAACAACTCCAATGAATGCCATCCTTTATTTTAGTTGATTTGCCTTTTTCTGCGACATTTTACCAAAACCATCTTTGCAAAACATAGACTGAATCACATACAGCCATCACCAAGATCTGAATGTGCAGTTTAATTTAATCAGCACAATGCTACAACAAACCCATTTGCATTGTACAATCACACAGACAACCGAATGCGAAGACGCGTCTGCACGACTAACTCTTCACAGCTGGTGCGCATGTGTGTCTGTACTGAATTAATGTGAATCTTCTGACGAGTGCTGAGTAGAATATGTACAAGTTAGGTAAAAAGTAACAGTGAGTACAATATGCCACGATCGGCCAGGGATATTTTTCCACCACGAGTGGGATTGCACAATAACCAAAAGAATTACCTCTGAATAGCAAGCAACAGGAATACTGGCCGTCATACTCTACCAATGGTTTAAAGCAATTTTAGCAGATTTAGGTCTTATTAGGATTCCCCCAAACCAGAAGCGATTTGAATGAACAGTGTGAGTTTCTTTTGAGGCCTTTTCGCTTTGAAAATCGATCTTCTCGTATGACTGCGCTAATGAAACCTCCATAATAATCGCAGAGTTGCTTCGGGATGAATGTGGAGCATTTTTGACGCTATTCGATACCAGGAAGGAAGCTAGCGATGGGCTCAAAATTCCGGAATAGAGGCTAACATGGCACCAAGAGAGAACCACTGACAGAGTTGAGGGTCACGTCAATCCACACCCCAGGGGACGAGCTACCCTCCACTAACACCCACCCCAGCTACCCTTCCCTGTCCAGTTTCCTCAGGCCACCTCCTCTTCAATCCTCTCCCCTTTCCCCATATTCTTGGATGGCATCCGCCTAGGATCGCCCTATTTCTTCGTTCGCGCTGCACTTCCACACTGCACACTAAGACAGCATAAGAGAATAATAAATGACGAAGGTCTGACCTTGACGGAGAGAAGTTGATAGTCGAGGTTGATTGTCTGAATGATCTCGAAGTGAGGCGTGGTCTCCGAACCTCCACCTCTACCTCTACCAACCCCACTGCCACCGCTGCCCACGGTGAGACTGACACGAAGGAGGTGGATGCAGGAGGCGCGGGCGAATGCAAGGAGCGGTTCCATCTTCCGGCCTGTGGTGGTGCTGCGCTCCATGGTGACAAAGCGCCAGGCGAGTTGGGGCAGAGTCGAGGGGTCGCCCTGAAATAGTGGGAGAATTTGTAGACTCTGGCGAGAACACCGCAGAGAAAAAATGAAGAAAACAGATAGGGCTTAGTGATGCCGAAAGACAGGAGCGAGAGTTTGGCATACCTTAAGAGGGTACTTGAACCAGATTTTCAGTTTGGCTTTCAAGCTGACGATGAGGAGGGAGGTGAATGAGGCCATCGCGAGGAAGAAAAAGTTGCCGATGGGGTGATCAGCCAGCGCCGCCGGGAGATTGAGCGGTTCCATGCAACAGATTTCCCCGCGACTGAAATGCATAATGGCATTCAATAAGGAAACAATGATGGTGGCCAGACGAACGGGGTAATCGTGTGAACTCACCATCCTGTGAATAGGCACAGCGACTCGCAGGTACGACCGCCTATCCCGCGTCTAAAATGGAACAATGAGAGATGTGGTTTTAGCTGACACTTACGACCCACCAATAAAATTTATTCTGGAGCAGTCTTTAGCGGACTGTCCGCTTACAAAATGAGATGCGGTTAAAATATCGAAGCAGCTGTTAGATAGCTGGGTCATACAAGTGTCATTTATCTAGTCCCTCCTCTATCCTATGCATTCTTATTCCACTCTTCCCTCTCCCGACTTTTTTTACTTTTACTTTTCTCCTTCTTTTTGTCTTTCTTGCGTCTTTGTTCCTGTATATCCTTTATCCGAACTCTCCGACGTTTCTTTTATCTACATATATTCACCTCTCTTCATATTGTCTCATGGCTATTTGTCCACCCAAAATCAATCGTCTCTCCCTCCTGAAAGAAAAAGTGAACTTGAATACTCCACTGCTACCGTGAATGAATCAGCCAAGAATGCAAGATCAAAAGACAAAGAGGAGAGAGACATTTTGTGGAATATAGGTTTGAGAGAAGCTTTTACAAAGTGAAGAGACTACCATGTACAGTTCAACAGGGAAGTAGTAAATGTTTAGTAATCTCTAACCACTCTCTCCCCTACCACTTTCTAGTAAGGCGGGGGGGGGGGGGGGTTGCTCACGTGAAGGCGCGCTGGAAC
>JAUYWV010000789.1:0-17578 GCA_032274565.1 Nematoplana nigrocapitula
CCCCCGGTACCTAGCTGCGTTAAATAGCCCTTTATGGATATTGTTAAGTAACCTATTGGCCGTACAGGAGATTGATTCGAAAAACGATTCTTGTCATCAGGTATGTTCAAACAAATTACTAACAATTAAAAAACAGAATGTTAGCATTCACAGAAACGACAAGCGACAATCGTTAAATGGTGCTCTTTTAAACAGTAGTGCCCTTTTCTTGTCTGATCATGAGAAACGTTCCTCGAACAAATTTACACTGTAAATCAGCGTTGACCAGATTTCTTCTAAAACTTATTTTAATCTTTAACTTCCTTCATTCCATGTCCTTCTTTGTCATTCAAATTACGTATTAGTTATAGGTTACCTGCAAATGCTGATTGAAAGTGTCGCAATGAAAATTACACCTTGTCTGTTTAAATAATCTACCTACTGTATATCTTTTCTATAATCAAACTTTGTCATTGTTATATTTGATAATTTATTTCTTAGTCTGCAAATATAAGCAAATTATAATGTTTAGACATCTCAAGTGAACAACATACTGACTGCAGGAGAGACTTCAAAAAGCAGTTCCACTTCATTTGGCGACACACAAATAATGATACTTCAGGGGATATGGAATTCTCAAGAAGTTAATTTTGTATGAGGATCACCATCAGCCTTTTGCATAATAAATTATATCATTCCACAGTCATTTTTCAAGCCAATTTAAATATCGCGGGTTAAAATTAAAACAAAAAGCATTACGGAAAACATTGCAACCTATTGTAAAAGAAATCTAGAAACAATGCAGCGTTCTAAGGTAATTTTTTTCATTATTATTTTTAATGTTTTCATGTAAGGCTTTTTGTCTGAATTTATTCCCGCGATATTTAAATTGAGTTGAAATGACTAAAATTTGTGGAAATTATGATGAGAGAGAGACTGCCATGGTTTAATTGTCTTTGAAGATGTCCATCGTGAACAGGACACAATTCCAATTAATGGAGTCGTCGGGTTAACCTGACTGAAAATACTATGAACAACACGACGATACCTGTTTCTACATTCTAAAGATATTGATGACAGGATCTAAAAAACAAACAAATTGATACACATTGACAGATTGCTTTGAAAATAAGGAATTTAGTTCACGGGGACGCTCAGCGTTCAGGAACGGAGACAACGATTTTGAGGCAATTAGCATTAATAAAATTACGTTTAGGAGAAACGAAAGATTTCTTTTTTTTTAAAAATTACGATCTTTCATTTTATGTTATCTATCGGTAAGACATTGTGTCGTTCTGCTGGCAATGACCTGAATTCTTTAAAAGACAAGAGTCAAATGAAAATATGTTTACCTGAACGATAATTAGATAGCTTCAAGTAATGTAAGTTGAGTTGAGGAGCGGCACTTATGATCCCGAACTAACACCGATCAAATGACTTTTCATTTAAATAATCGATGGGAAGATAGGATTACATAGAAATTTTGTTTTCAATTCGAATTCTCCCTTAAAAATCAGAAAATTTTCTTTTTTTTTCTTGAATGTAATCAACCCAGAGTTATATTCTGTTCGTTATACAATGCTGTCAATGGTTTAGTTTTGGTCATGCCACAAAAAAAGCATTTTATAAGTAATGCATGTTTCATCCGCCTCTGTTTATTAGTAACTGTCATATATGTACACTTAACTGTAAAACGTGTCTAGAACTACAGTAATTTGATAAATGTCCAAGTTGGCACATTATTGCCAAAACAGTTAAGGATCGACAATCATTTTCACAGGGAGGAGATTTTTCATTGAAGGCAATTAGTAGAATGTCAAGCTCATTAAGATTATATGAAGCAACAATAGACCGGAAGTCAATACATTCAACTAACTGGGAGTCGATAGAACTTCAGATGGAATGTACAGTACACAACCGAGAGATCGAGACGCGAATAGCAAAGGGGAAAGAATATATTCACAACAACGAAAAGAGAACTACTGAATAAGAAAGCTAATGCATTATACGCACTCGCCATATATAGGTCATAAACGTATATTGACATTCACCCTCCTGAATGACCGTAAATTGATTCCACCCTAGTTATACTGGTGAAATATTAGCACATTAAAACAAGAGAGTTGTAATATTATCTCGTGAGTGTTTGTGAAGACTGTTTTATTACAAGTTTGACTTTGTCAGTGTGGCAAAGCTGTATCTAATTATATTCTTTTGATATGCTAACATTTTACCAGATGGATCGATCTACTGTAATACGGTTGGTTATACGACCGGTTATATGGTCGGTGCGTATAATGCATTAGCACCAGAGTCTCAGCATGGACACAAAGAAGACCACCATAAAAGAATCTTGGACATTAAAGATAAGAGATATAGAAAAGTTAGAAATGTGGATATAGAAAAGAATATTGAATAATGGTTGGCGAGACAATGTGACCAACAAGGAAGTACGGCTACAGGTGTAATCAGGCGGGGGTGAGTTGGGATCTTCACCATCATAAAAGGTTTGAGGGGCTGGAGAATCCTCGCGACCTCACAGAACTTTCGTATCTGTCCGGAATCCGCCTCATCTCAGACTTACAGTTCCTCCTACGCCGGCTGACCATGAGAGCCTCCAGGCAATCACACCCTACCCGCCAGAAGATCTGGGAAACCCTCATCGCCCTAGCAACTATCCACGGGCAGAAGGTAGACATCAGTGTGTCCCCGGTCACTGCTAGGAACGAAACTGCCGACTTGGCTGCCCGTGCCGGCGCCTCCCTCTCCCAAGTCGCAAAAGATGATCTCCGGACCGCGGCTTTGCTCTAAGCAACACTTCCCGTGCCAACGCGGAGGATCCCCCCACTGTGTCACACACCGCTTCTGCTTCCCAGTCTCTCTTCCGTCCCCTGCTCACCTGCCATTGCCCCTCCCCCTGCTTAACGCTTACCTCTTCCGGATAGGGAAATCAAACTCACTCTCATGGCCTTTCTTCATGGAAGCTCCCCCGAAGACGGCACACACCTCTTTCGATTTTGTTCAGCCCACGCCTACGCCTTTAATCTCTTTTTGGGAGACAGCCCCACCATCGAGATCTTGTCCGACGGATCCCGCGCTCTCCCTACCTGAAGGAGATCGGGATGGTGACCCCTCCATGACCGGGAATAACAAGAAGAAGGAGGAAGTACTTTACTGAGTAGGAGAACGGAATCTGAAGGACACGTTGATCCGAAGAATGAATACATGGCTTAGACACATAATCGGAGGAAATGAATTCCTGGTTTATGAATGTAATGGAAGGACGAAGAGCTCGAGGAAGGACTAACGATGGACTCCCATTTCTGTGAAGGAAAATGACGTCAGCCAGAAGCCTGTGGAGATTGTCAATGCTAGGAGTTGTGGACCTGTCAAGAAGGTAGAACACTAGAGATGTTTAGTTGCTATCAAGACCAGAAAATTTGACGATGCCCCTTGAAAGAAGAGTAAAAAACTGGAATGCTCATTAAAAGCATGCCGAGTACTGTAAATACACTATTACAGCACTAAATTTTTTAATGGAAAATCGAAACTTAAGCCCAAAGTTAGAGCATAAATACAAAACAACGAAATTACTGTTCATACATAGTATTGGCATAACTGCGTAAAACTCAAACTGTGAAATATGTGCTTACTGTATATATGCTTGTAAATCAAATTTAAATGGTCTAATTAACCTAAATTGTATTTAGCGCACGCTCTTATGACGGAAGTGCAGTAAAATAACTGTAAAATTGACGATCGCAGGAATAAAACAATTAAATTGGTTGTCTTTAAATCTACAACAACTCTTTACTTTCGGTTTCATTGCGTACGCCGTTTACGTTACAATAACAGTTTGCGCTTCAAATAAATATTTCCTAGAAAAACAATTGTATTTTTTTACCTACACTTTGCTAAATAAATAACCACAAACCACATTTTTTTAGCCTACGTTGTTTTTGTAATATTCATAAAATATGAAAAGGAAATATCGTTCTGCAAGTCTTCGGCGTTTGGTATTCTTACATTATTATTAATTCCCGATCAATTTGTATTCCAATTAATCAATTCCGCATTTAGTGAAGCAAATTGAACGTCAGATGCACGATTTGATTGGCTTGTAATTTGTTTCCCACGTCGTTATAGCTAGCGATGTTCACGGTTCACAATTTATATTCCACACCATGTACAGATCACAATCAACTTATTAATCTGTTGAATCAATATAGTAATTCGAAATTGCTAATGACATGTATCTTTACATATTATTCTCTTGATAACAGCACTGTTTAATCATAGTTCGTATTAATTATATTTTGAATATCGCATTCCAAGACGCTAAAACCAAAATAAATGTTCTATTAATCAGCAGATCAATTTTGGAGAAAGTTACAAAGGAAGGCAATGGCATCTTTCTATATAATTGTGTTTAGTGGACGAGGCGAAAATAAATTCAGGAGATGCATGCCTACACAAAGATCCTAGATTAATGAAGCCCTCATATATTAACTAATGTTGTCAAAGCTGTTGTCATTACGATTAGGCAACTGCTTGAAAGGACAAACAATGATGTTTTTGAAAGAACTATCTCGCTGGTACGACGTGAAGATATCTAAATCAAAACCATAGATGCCCCGAATACACTTGAAATTATAATAGCGCAACATATATGTTTTTCCTTCGGCTACCAGCAGGAACTACGTCGTAAGAGATGCATGTCCATGAATCCGGCTACAGTTTATAGACGAAGCGAATTCAATGAGAAGCAGAACTAAAACCGATAATATTATGATTGCGACATGTATAAAGAAGAAATGCACATACTGTACATCAAGATATAAAATGAACTATCTCGCCTGAAATCCATTAACTGAATTCACTAAAAGTAAATAGCGGTTGTTGTTCCTGAATATGCATCTGTTAAATTTATTACATTTTCATATTTTAATAGACACGAGTATTTGTTTTGGTGACACAACGTCACATTTTCCGTGTGTGTGTGGGCGGCATTCTGTAAACATCTTCAGCCCTTCCTCGTTTCCCGCTCTGTCCTACCAGCTAAATCTCTATTGCCACAACTCACAGTTTTCCAATAATCTCTGTTGACCAGCCTTTTCCGAGTCCAGATATCGGGAGTCATGCAGATAAATCCTCAAACTTGTAACCTATTCTCGTTTACAAAAGAGCTGCTGATCATGATTTGAAAATATAATTTTGATAAGGAGAATGATTTAAATAAGAACACAAAGACAAACGCGATGTAATTCAATGTAATTTCTCAGCAAATTAAAAATGAAAAGTAATCAAATGTTACAACAATTAATAAATACTTGGAAATTAAAACACAGAAAAACAGAGACTCAGTAGAAAATCAAAAATAGTTAGGGAGAAAAGAAGAACTTTGATTAGCCAACTGAGCATTTAATTTAGGTTGGCTTCTTTTAATATACAAGGCTTCAGAAATACGAAGATCAAAATCATTCATACAACTTGTTGAACACTTATAGCGTAAGAATTGGAACACTGAAGGCAAGTTCACAGGTGGTCCCTAATAGTAGAATTTTGTAATTTATGCTCCTTTATCCTCTTGTCAAAGTGGCACAAAAAAATTGTAAATCACATTAGACTTCAATGATTTGGGAGTTTTAATTTCCACGTATTCATTAATTGCTTATTTGAAAATAAATTTGTTATTTGCTTGATGAGGATGATTGTCTGTGGAAATGTTTGTTATTAATTTTGCTATTTCGTTTTAATAGCATAAATTGTAACTGCCTATAGATAGATACATACGCACACCCGCCCATCAACATGGTCTCAGAAAACATTTCCGAAATTCAGGCCACCTGTACAACCAATGTATCACATATGTTATTGCCTATCTAAAAATCAGTCGATATATGAAATACAGAATTCAGCACACACGTTTCTGAGGTGTGGATACTGTCCTATACAAGCTGTTCACTTTGCTCGTCCAATTCAAAACATAGCTAGAAAACCAACTGCGTAAATGTTACTATTTTCGTAACATCTGCACAGTTACTATTTTTAAATACTTGCGACGGAATACACCGGAATCAGCGCTAACTGACTCATAGTAGTTTGCATTCGACAAGTCATCCGTGCGTATATAGCAAATTTATTGTGCAAGTTTCTAAATAAAGCGGGCAGTGTGCAAAACAAAATTTATCTCTGTGCAAAAAGAATTGGATGGGAATTGCGAGTGCGGAATAACGCAGTAAATGCATCAACTTACCCATATATATACAGTACATAGAACAACACGACATCGCTCGACTTTTTATCGTACACATGTGCACATCTTACACCAGTTATTGCTTGCTAAAAAAGCTGATCATTATTTTAAGATGAATTTGTTATTTTCTGTCTGTGGAAAAATTGGTTATTATTCTTACTGTTTCCTTTTAATGGCATAAATTGTGTGGAAGGATTTCTACGTACAAATAACTGACTATAGATAGATAAACATACATTTTTCACGCAATCAGTATCCGATACGCACCTATCAACATGGTCTCAGAATATTTCCCAAATTCAGCCACCTGCACAAATGTAACACATGTTATGGCCTATCTAATGACCAGCCCATATATGGAATACCAAATTCAGCACACACTTTTCTGAGGCAGATTGCTCTTCCAATTCAAAACATAGCTGGAAAACCGACTACGCAAATGTTACTATTTTTAAATACTTGCCAAGGAATAGACAGAGATCAGCGTTAGCTGTCGTATTTCAATTAATTCGCGTTCGACATGTCATCAAAGCGTATAGTAATTTCTTGTGCATTCTGTAAACATCTTCAGCTCTTCCTCGTTTCCCGCCCTGTCCTACCAGCTAAATCAAGTTTTGGGATAAGCTCGATCAGTTTATATGCCTCTGGGTTCCTAGGAACACTCATATGTACCGTTCAATATTTCATCCTTTGTCAATGTGTAACTGTTTTCCTGAATAAATTATTATTATTATTATTATTTTTAGTTTCTAAATAAGCGGACAGTTCGCAACATAAAATTTATCTCCGTGCAAAGTGAGTGGGATGGGAATTGCGAGGGAATGGCGCAGTAAAAGCATCAACCTACCAATATATACACTACATAGAACTAATACACGACATTTTATCTGTGCATTTTATCAATTGGTGTATCAGAAGGGGACCATACACGATTTAGAAAATATTCCTCTCATTAAAACTCAAGAGCATTGCAGTGCCGTTCGCATAAACGGTCAATGTCGCAAAAGGGATACTTAAAATTAGCACTAAATGCATGGTTATCAGAAAAGCGAAAACAGCGCTAAAGTGTAAAATATGAATTGGTGACACCGTCATATACCAGGAAGAAAAGTTAAACTATCTTGACAGTATGATAAACGAAGACGGGAAGTGTGAGATGGAAATAAAAAAAACGATTTTTATGGCCAATGATACATTCGAAAACTGGGAGGCATGCGGAAAGTTAGGAAAATCTCAGTATACCGCGTGAGTCATAAATTGTGCACACTTTGAAGAGCAAATAACTTTTTGTTTCCCAATATTTTGTCATGCGGTCTTTTGCATAATATAGAGCAAATCAATAATTGTTGTCGTATTTAATTAATTGCCATGGTTATTATATGGATTTGCTATCATTTATTTATTTGTTTAACATTTTAAATCATTTAAAAAAATAATCTTCAATTATAACAAAAAGGCATTTTTTCAATAAATATTTATTAAACGATTTAATTTTCAGAATATAACAAGAGGTAAAGTTGCAGATTCGACCATTGTTTGTTATCTCTCTGCAAACACAATTATAGTGCGTTGTCGTCAGTTGCAACAGACTTGGGGCGGACCATATTCAGCTTCCTTGCATGCATCATCTAGCGTACAACTTTTCTTCAAAAGTTCAACAAGTCAGATAACATCCTGGCGGGAGGCACTTTCGCAGTCAACATTGTTTTTTTCTTTTCCACGTATTTAAACATCTGGCTGCATCTGTCGCATTTTCATTACACAGCAAGTAAAAAGAGAGGAGGTGAAAAAGTCTTCACTATCAAATTTCATAATCAAGCAACAAATTCAGAAACAAAGTAGATTTTAATATTCGAAAATTATAGCAAGATGTTTTTAAATTTCAAATTAATAGCAAATCAATATAATAACTATGTCAATTATTTAAATACGAAACAAATTATTAATTTGCTCTATAATATTCAAAAGACCGCAAGTCAAAATATTGAGAAACAAAAGTTATTAGCTTTTCAAAGTGTGCACAATTTATGACTCATCCGGTATATTAAAATTAGAATACACAAGTGTGATGTCATATCGATCCTCAGATGTAGGTAGCAAGTTCTGGACCATCTTGGTTTCTTAGGAGGACGAGAATATCTCGGACAGAGCAGGTGACCAAAAGGAAACTATTGAGCAGAGCAGCAGAAACGAAACGAAACTTTATGTAAGGAATTCGTAAAAGACAGTCAGAGTTTCTTGCACATGTAATGGAAATACTGTAGAAGGTATAGACAATGTTGTTGTAACGGGTAAGATCGACGGGAAAAGACGTAAATGAAGGCAAAGATTAACATACTTTATACAATGGCAGTTTGAGTAGATGGTAGAACATAACCAGATCAAGTAGTGTTAAGAACGACAAAGGGGTGGAAATCCATGACCGCCAACGTTCTTGTTGGACACACGACTTAATGCTGATGATTGTGTACCTAATTATTTGTATTGATTGCAAAGTTTAGAAAGTCAGAGTTAACCCGGGGCAATAGAAGTTATACGTAGAAGTGTATAAAATGGTGATCTGAAAGATTAAATAAAAGTCAATTTTTAAGCAACTAGATAAAATATTTGATTTATTAAATTATAAACAAATGACACTGTCATGTCGTTTTTGGTATGCATGATAAAAATATAAAAATCAATTTCTTATTGTG
This sequence comes from Nematoplana nigrocapitula, assembly GCA_032274565.1. NCBI lineage: Eukaryota > Metazoa > Platyhelminthes > Proseriata > Nematoplanidae > Nematoplana > Nematoplana nigrocapitula. The sequence goes on from JAUYWV010000789.1 coordinate 8,929, forward strand.
TGCGGTCGTTTATAAATTAAATGCGATAATAATCATTGAATAGTACTTGTACGTTAAACATAGTATTTTTCTTTGTCGTCGGTCAAAGCGCACTATTTCTGGACACAGTGACCTTCCAAGGTTGGGAAGCGTAAAATATGAAGTTTCTTCGTAAAAGGGTTTTAGTTGGAAGGTTTTATGTCGATTTTGAAATAAACGTTTGCGACAACCTACCTACCATATTTTTTTAACTGAGTTTAATTAGAACAATTAAGTACGTGTTGAACTTTTCCGTCTTGTCATCACGGGTCATTTCCTTGCACTGGAGTTGCATTGCCTAACAGTTAAACGGATATTAAACAATCAAAGGTCAAATAATTTGTTTTTGCACGTGAGTGAGGGTAGTTTTCAAGCATTCCTTCCTCTAGCCGTCTACATCGAAAAATCATTGAATTTGACATTTGTAAAATTCAGGTTAAGAAAACAAGGCATGGGAACGAACATCTGGTACAGGAATTTGAAAATGTAAGTGCGATGCAAAGAGCACCTATTAAAAGCAAGCAGGGTTGTATGTAAAAGTGCGAAGTGGTCAGAGAGTGGAATAACACGGTGGCTGTTCCAATTACGTAGTTCCCCATATTAATTTTGACTACTGAGGTGTAGAGATGCCAGTCCTGAATCAGTACACATCTTGCTATAAATATAGATACAGCAGATATGTCTTATGATATCTATGTAACCAAAGTGAATATGTTTTTTTTACTTTAAATAGGGTGGCAAACGACCGAGTATCAGCAAAAAGAAGGAATCGAAAGCATTCAGCACACAACAAGAGCAACCCAAGGAAGAAAGTAAGTGCAATGATTGATGTACACCTTAGTTTAGCAACATGTTTCAATTCTCTTCCGCGACACGAACATAAGTGGCGGCCTCCATAAAATATTGTTATTAAGTCATCTTTTATGCTCAAATAATTCGCATCGGACATTTAATGTAAAAAAACACGTCAACTATTCTACAGTTCTGCTTAACTGTGATTGCTGCTGTAATGCATATATAACAGACAAAACTTGAAATCCGAACTTTTATAAATGCCCTAACCACCCTAAGGTGAAGGGTGGGACCTAGAGAAGCCCAGTGCAGGAGGTTCCGCATGTGTTACACAGAGGGCTGGGCAGAGCGGGGGAACACACCAGTAAGAATGCAAAGCACATTACTGTAGGTGACTTTTGGTTGCTATGGTTGCCTTACAAGGCAGAATAAATTTCTATGCCATGTTCTTTAACATTTAAAGTATGGCTTTGCATCGCATGAGTATAATTCTCCTGTACAGATTGTTGCGTTGAGCAGCAAGCATTATACGTACAGAACTGTAGCAAACTTTCCCTATTTAATACCGTGCGTTGCACCTTAGAAAGTGAAATGCCTGTTTCGCTAATGAATCTTTCCGAAGCCGTCGGTACAGAAAAAGCACCAGGGCTGGAACAAAAAGCGTATTCCTTTGTATTTCTCTAGAAAGCTGGAAGTCGGTCGATTAGTTATTTAGTTTGGACTACACGGCAACAAAATAGAGAACACTGTGAACTACTGTAAATAGAATTACTGGACGCTGCTGCAATTTACGAATATTCGAAATCCTCGCAGAAAACTCAACATAGTAAGCGGATTGTGATGGGAGGATGGTGGATTGTGCATGCCCCGGCCAAACCGTCTTCAAACAGTCAATAATTCATTACTTCCTTAAAATCTGCTTATTTTGTTTTCATAACAATATACGAAAGATAAACTCCGCGACACCTCTCCTTTGTTTGGCGACTCAATGAGGTCTATGTAGAATGCCGCATAGCTCGATTCCCATGCATCAAAATCGGAGACATTCTCAGCCACAGTAAAAGTGTTTCATCTGGGGTACCACATTGTACATTCCTCGGACCATACCTTTTTAACATCAGGGGATCCAACACTTTCTCCTTCGTATTGAAACATTTTCCAAATAACGATATCCTTCACGTTTACGCAGAGCATCAATACGGGCTAGATAGAATAGTCTTGCAAACATACTTGTTGTCTAAAACTAGTCTTTGAGTATCATCAAGTCACACAACACCTCGCCTGCTATCACGCCGGAAGAAGAAAACGTCACAAAGCCTAAAATTCCTGGAATCCCCTTCAATCACAAGTCATATTCGGATAATCACATTTCTAAAGCATACAAGAAAGCCTTCCAAAACCTGCATGCACTTCGTACTGTATGCTGAGATACGTCATTTCTCAGTCAGATCCTAGCAAATTATTTCAGTTATGTACAATATAAATTTTGCTAGACGCTTGTCCTGTTTGATAAACAACGCCACACACACACTCAATCTTATCCGAAGTGTAGGGAAGCATTGGAATCAAAGTGAAGAATCTTTCTGACTTGCACTCTAGACGCCGGAAACTTTCCATACGCTCACCATTTTTTGTGTAATAGCAGCTCCCCATTTGTCCTACTCCGTATTTTGTTTTCTGTTTGTACTTTAAATGTATCCCTTTTGAGTTCTATAAATGTATCAAGTAATTAAAAATGAAAAGATTGCACATATAAATATAATTACCATCAGTAAGTCTGTTGCAATCTTTTATGAAATTGTTGCAATCAGTAGTATATGTATATGTATCAGATGAAGGTAAGATTACCAAATTTTATGTGCTAATGTATGTGTATGTGTCACTGTTAGTTATGATATTCTGCATAACCCTCTGATACTCCAGTACATGTGAACACACTTTCTGCCTATATTGGCTTGAATATGAAGGTACTCTCTTGCAACGATGTCCAATATATCCAATCTGATTACAACAATTTCATAGTTGATTACAACAAGTTTACTGATAACACGTTTTGCGAAATAATTATATTTACCTGTGCAATATTTTTACTTTTGATTGCAGCAAATTCTACTGTATATTTACTTTCCAACATTTAAAGATTCGCTTGAAACATACTGTATTCATTATCCGTTACATCATGCATCACAGTTTTTACTTTTGATGTATTATTATTAAATTAGCCTGCCAATGTCCTTCACATTAGGAGTGATAACATTAGCTGCCATCATAGAAATAGACTATAGCATCTACAGTAGAACCGACACCAGTCGTATTGAAGCCGTGTGGTTAGTGTCTGTCCCTTCTACATGCTGGCTGCAAGTGTAATCGCTGCGACGGATAACAAGCGACGTGCAGACTATAGGGAAGCCTTACTTTACATTATAAAAACTAGGTAAAGTCGTTATCAAAAAACGTTTTTATTATTTTAGGTATACTGCTATAAGTTATATATTATTGTAGCTCTCATCCAGGCGCACATTTTGATATAATTTTTATTCATATCTGTGTTATCATTCATGCAGTTTTGCCTCTTTGAAATTACGTGAATTTGCATTGAAATCAATAGAAACCAACGATCTTGCCAACCACACTTTACTGTACATTATAAAACTAGTTAAAGTCGTTATCGGAAAAACGTTTCTATTATTTAAGTTATGCTGCTATAAGTTCAATATTATTGTAGCTCTTATCCAGGCGCACATTTTCATATACTTTTATTCATATCTGTGCTATATTTTATGTAGTTTGCCTCTTTGAAATTACATAAATTTGCATTGAAATGAATGGAAACCAATTCTTTTTGCCCCGTTTGAAAATACTAAGCGTGACCGTGATGATTGAATTGCACGCCGCTTCTAGTTGTTTGTATATTCTATTTCTATGGCTGCCACAAATTGTTAGCTAATTCAGAAGCCACTTCATGCCCATAATCCAGATAAGATCTTGCAAATCATTGTTTCGCTCTCCCATAAAACATTTTTTCATGCCGTCCTTTCTTGTTCTCTCTCATTGTTAAATAATTCTGTAATGTCCACTTTTCATTACGTCTTCTCCTAAGCATCCAATCACAGTTTTTGGCGTTCTATTCGTTGTTCACTTCGTTTGGACATGGCATATCAATTATCATCTTGCTCCACAATTCGTTTGCACATGCGATGTTCCCAATATGAGTACAATTTCTTCCCGTCCTTTTTATTACTTTTCCTGTTTTCCATGTCGCTTAGTTCATTCTAGTAGTAATCCGTTTTCAACTTACTGTATCTTAATTGCTAAAATGTTTAGTGCGTTTTCATGCCTCCTAACGTATTCTGATCCAGTCAACTTCTTACATCCTTCGAGCAGGTGTTCTACTGTTTCTTTATTTTCTCTTCTTTCGACTATTTGTTCTTGCATTGAGAAGATTGATGATGTTTCTTCTTTGTCATATCCAGATGGTATCTCGCTCTGCGATATCTTTTGGTATCAACTTCCCGTCTCAGTCTTACGTTGTCCAATTCCTTGATGATGTTCTTCAGCTTTCTCCACACAACCTTCTAGTCAGTATCCTCCTCATCTCACATTCAGTAAATGTAGATTATACATGCTTAATTTTAGTATTTTAGTTTTTGCTTGGGATTTAATTATATGGAAAATCGCCAATCCCCGATGTTAAACATATAGTTTTAAAATTCAGCTTTTTACTAAAAATAATCAAAATCACATTTGATTTGCATAGTATTCTAGACGTCATTTTGCCAAATATTCAAGTTTTAGGTGGTTGGGTTGTCACAGAGAATTGATGTTAGCCTACTACTTTTCATCGATATTCATCAGCAATGATGTCCTTCCTTTAACTAGGTTATTCATCTGTGCAAAGACGTGCTGCAAAAATACGCATGGGAAGGGGGATTAATAACATATTTAAAAAACTTTTATACAACTAATCCCAAATGCCAAAGAAGGATTTACCACTTCAAATGTCAACTGTGCACCCAAGCTTATGGTGATTTATTTGGCCAACGATTCCACTTCTGGCTACCCTCTCTGCTTGCTTATCTTTGCATACCTCCATCCGTCTGTCTGCATAACCTATGCGTAGAGCGTGAGATAGATATTACGATATCATCTTCTGGCGTCATATGCGCGGTGGTTGTTTAATGGATCGTGTCAGGGTGGACTTTTTCCAAGTGAAAAATGTGTCACGTTTTTACAATGACTGTTGCTCATTTGATTTCATGAAGAGTTACTACATTACATGGCTAAACGCGCGGAATCCCACTCCTCCAAATGCTACTTCACACGGAAGCTCTGAATCGTATACTACATAGACCAGAGATGAAAATGCCTTTAGTGTTGGCGGGACAAGCGATAAATTAAAATTGTGTGTTTTACAGAGGAGAAATTTGCTTTTTCTTTTTCTAAACCTATATAGCTATACATACGTAGAAAGCGTGTCCCTGGTCTGCTAAACCCGGAAAGTGACATTTTTTATTAATAAGCAAAATACGTTATTATATTTTCTCTAAAGATCAAATATTGTTCATTGTGGTCGAGCGAGCGAGACTACACTCTATGTTTTTTCCTTTTCACCCTGTTACATCAATTCATAGACACACGGAAAAAATGTGCTAAAATCGTGCTCTGTATTTTGTAAGACTACCAGTAGAAAATGTGCCAAATATCGTGTTTACAATCTGTAAGACTACCTAGAAAAAACTTGCCAAAAATCGTGCTCTGCATTTTGTAGCAAGACCATGCACACTCTATGTAGAAAATTGGCGAAAGAATTCGGTTTCGATATTTTTTACCGCACGCTCGAACACATACGTACGAATTTACGAATACAGCAGATACATTCAAATATTTACGGTGGCGCCTCGCGTACATCAATCTATTTAACTATTTTTTGTTGTCAGATACTAGCGGAATATTGATCTAATAAGGGGCGTCCTCCCCTGAATTTTGAGTGGGGGGCCGAACGCTGTGGACGAGCGAGAGCACAGTACTACCCCAATAGCGATTCACATCTCCGTAGCGTAATATTGAACTTTGTCGACCTACACCCAACTATGTAGTGATCATACTGTTTAACCTTATCATACCCACCCAACAAGATATCTGAGCTACAAAACGCATTCTGATCAAGTTTGTCTTGGTTAGTGTACTGTAGATATGGCCGCCTTCCTCCATAGCCATAAGAGAGTTTGTCGTATAATCTTTCAAGAAAACAAGAAACATCAACGTATACGGTCGGAGAAGTATTTGTTGAACCGGATAACTGCGCGCAGTTTTTAGGAATATTGTTGATTAGATGCCATTCAAAATAACACATATTATTACAGGATAACTGGATCGTATTAGTCCGAAATAGCTAGAGGGAAATGCTATCAAGTAGGTCTTACTTTTAATAAATAAATCGGGACTTCTTTTATCTGGTGATTTTCTTAGTCATTTAATACAAGTTCCGATGAATTTCGTCTACATCACAGTGCATCCAGTCCTCGAGCTGTGAAATATCCTCACTCACTGGCCCGGTTTTCATAATTTGTTTTTTTTGCTCAGAGAGTTTCTACTAAGTATGCTCATGGACCTATAAATTTAAGAGCATAGAACTCGCCAAAAACGTAAGAACAGTCCGAAGCTATACCTACATGCTTTCGCCTTTGTTTAATTCATTGATACTTGGACTAAATTGACTGGCACATGGAGTACATTTACTGGCAGTCCAACAGCTCCATATAAGCAGTTAGGATAGAAAAGTAATAACTGCAAAGTTCAGAACTGTGCAAGTCTTCAGAAATCAAGAAATCTCGAAAATGGGTGTCTTAGGGTTTGATGACACTGAACACCTTCAGATGTTTCAGATATCCACTAATGTATGTTTTCCTCCTTTTCTTTTGTTCTCAGATTATCCAAGACATCGGAACGGACGGCGTGTTAGGACTAGAAGAGTTCCGCGCGTTCTTTGAAAATTGATCGCAAACTTTTTGATTTCTCTGCCTCTACGTCTCTCCCCGATTTATCCGCTGCTTGTTACTTTTTCCCAATTCCTGTTAGACTAATGATTTATATTGGTGTCATATATGTATTTGTGCGATCTGCGTAATCATGTATGTAAGCTAACAGTTCTTGTTCACAACTTCGTACCCTGTCTACGCAGTGTGCCTATCCACTGCACTTTGTAGTACAGTTGAATTAAATATACAAAATTTATTTGTTTGTTTGTTTTTGTTTGTTTACCCGGCCCCTTCCGGAGGATGGGGGGGGGGGCGGCGCGGGGCCGCCGAATCTTTCTTTGTCCAGATAATAATTATGACCGTATAAAAATTTGGTGCGTATTTTCCGCTTGGGACTGTGTTTCATTGTCATATACATCGCTATTAGAACCCGTATTTTGGCACAAATTTATCTGTGAAAAACAACTGTTATGAAGAAAGGTGATTTAATAACTGAAAGCGCTGAACTGACGAAAGTTTTAAAAAATTAAAAAACAACTCTGATGGGGCTTTTAAAGGAGAAGTGCGATCAGCACAGAATTACCAAGCAGAGTGTGGAACAATGCTGCTGCGGTAGAAAGAAACAGTATCTGGTGGAGGTTGTGTATGTGAGTCGCTTAGTAAGTGCATCAGCCGGCACAACCCTACCTGCCTCAAACAGGAGGACAGATGATACACCAATTGGGTCCACCATAACAGCCTTGTGTTTATCGGAACTCCTCCTCATTTTTCTGTCCTGGCGTTCGAGCCTAGGATGGAGCGTCCTAGCGGTGAAAATGACCGATACTATTGAGGAATTTTATGAAACGCACATCGCCTCTAAAAATTTCATGGGCAGACTGGAAAGGCCTTCATATCTGAACGCTCTGGTCAAATCGTGTGAGCCTCAGAATGCTCCTTGTCACTGCGAAGTGACACTTTTCTTCTTAGATTATTTGTGTGTTGTATGGGTGAGATTAGGTGCATGATATTCCACCGGTGGCATCCTGGTGCCAGGTAAGGGTGGATAATGTGTTGCTAAGAATTACGGATTCCAGTCTGATAAATGATGAACTGGAAGATTTGAAAAATTGGTATGTTTGAAATCATGTCGATGTCTGATTGTTTGTTTGCTATGTATATATGTGCGTTTCAATACTCTTCGGAAATTACTGGACCAAATTATCTGAGAATTTGCATACCCTCACACAGTTGAGGGGAATAAATGCCTGCTTTCTATTCCAAAATCTGACGAATCTATGCAGATGTTTGCGATTAATTACCCGTATATATGATGGGAATATCAATAAAATTAAGGAGCCTTTTGAAATCAATTACCATTTAAAAACATTTAACAACTGCTATCTTTTAGATACATGTTTTCCGTATTCAATGGATATAAAATTGTATGACTATATTGAACAAGATCAACGCGCGCGCAATTTCTTTTTTCAAGAGAATTGTAAGAAAAATGTCAAGTGTATTGCAAAACTATGAAAAAGTAAACTAGTCGGGGAGCTTAGGGATATTTTGGTTCAAATTCTTCCCAAAGCACCAAATTTGGCACATATGTTGATCATGCCAAACTATTTCGATTTTTGAGACGGGCGACACCTGGAGGCGCCATATTGGCGAAAATACAAAATGGCCGCCATCCGGATTAGAGGAAACTCAGTTAAATAACCAAAAGGGCTGGAACCATGTATGATACCACTTCAGGGGTTTTCGAGGTCGAATAATCCAATTATTATGTTATTTTGGTGATTGGAGGTCAAGTTTAACACTTCAAGGTCATTTTTTGGGACAAAATACTCATTTTCAGTGTTTCTGTCAAGCAGTACCTT
>JAUYWV010001011.1:0-17572 GCA_032274565.1 Nematoplana nigrocapitula
TATCATAACAGCGCTAAGGACGGCCAAAGAGCACCTGCAAAACATCATTTAATATTGCCTATTTGGTTATCAAGTGACACATTGTTGGTATCCTTGAATAGACAAAGGCTGTTATGTTTTTTTTGTTGGAGGGGACGCTTAAACGCCCCGACTTCCCGGAGGAGAGAGAAAGAATAAAGAAGGAAACCGTTAGACCATTACCCGCATAATAATATATTTACCTAACTGGCACCATTTAGACATGGCAGTAATGCTGTCCTATGTTTATTATACATATAATATCCAGGAATGAAGGATAAATTTTAGTAATTGTGTGTCCATGTACAGTATACTTTAGATATCGACATATCGCCTCCTTAGTAATAAAATATCATTTAAAATTGAACTATCTTTTCTGCACAATGTTACGTCCATATCGGTCCTATCTTTTTGTTTTTCATTAATCTACTAAGCATTGTATGAACTTGTTGGTGCAATGGAACATACTGTATGATTGATCATTCACAGCTATGCATGTAAGGAGTCTGGCTGTAGAAACTACTTGGAAGTGTTACCGGCAAAGTCTTAGATCGATCGCATCTAGGGCAAATAGAGACATGTCTAGCAATAGCGCTGCCATGAACAGCACTCGTGTTCATCATTCACCACCGCGACAAAGTGTTGGGCACTATGTTTAATAATTGTTTTCAATCAATATGAAAACCAAACACCAACGCGTTGACGAATAGCATTGAAACGTCAAACAACACATGTCCTGCCTATTCAAACACATAGTCACAAACTGGAAAAAGTACGATCATCCCACCTTCGCGACCTTTTCCTTTGACGATTTTTCTCGGTTGAGTTTACTGTATGTACTTTTCACTGCGTCGACTGTATCTAGCTATTTCATACTTTAAATATCCCTCTACTCTGAATTAATTACGTGTAATTGTTGATTGAAGAATAATTGCTGTATATATTTAATTAATCCAATTTTCAAATAGATTCCTTATTGTTTAATTACATAGCTTTGTTGTTTGATAAGTTAGATTTATTATTGATCAAAATAGTTTTCTTGCTGGCTAAATAAAATTTCTATAACAGATGCATCTTCGTATCTCTTTAAAAGGATAGGCTTGTCTGTCTGTCTGTCTGTATGTACATTATATCACCGTTTTGTTAGACGTTGAGTTGAATAAGACAATCGTTATTGATTGTCTAACACTGTATAATACACATATAAAACATATACACATTTTCGCCCTCGAATTAATCTTTCGCACACTAAAATTAATTCTTTGCCCACAATCGATTATTTTAAAACCGATGACCACTAAACGCCATTGGAAAATCCTGACCAGCTAGGCAGCCCTGGTAATGCTTCACCACATGATTGAACCATGTCAGGCACTTGGGCATAATAGCCACAAACACATGCATGATCGATTGCGTTTCTCATTTTACACTCTCACAGTACTGCACTGCACAATATTCTCGAATGTTGATGCATAATTGATCTTAATCCTCGCCTTGACTCAGAGCGGCTTAATGGGATTGAGCACACAGCTACACGGAGACAACCGTAGCAAAACTACTCCTGTCAGGTCGGCAGTACCACCAATGCACTCCTCGTCTCTGGAATGTGAAAGTGTATTAATTGTCAATGATCACCAGTGCGTTGATACCATGTTCATCCCTCGCTTTGAGCAGAGCGGTCAACAGCCATTCTCCGTATGTGTTTTTATCTAGTTACCCTCTCTGTCTGTCCCGGGTCAGCCAGCTTGTCTGACCCTTCAATCCCAGGATGCGGGTGTTTGATCCCCTTGTCAAGAGAAGGGGCACCATTGCCCTGAATGAAGCCGTATATGGCACCGGCTTACAACGTATATAAATATAAAAAATTGTCAATACATAGTTTCAATGGACAATTTTTATCACATTAATTAAAATGAGTAGGTAAAGCATTAATTTGAATTGGCGTAAGATTATTTTGAGTGAGAAAATGTGTGTAGGTCTCAAAGAATGGCGGCGCTTATTGAAAGTTCAGTTTGCAGTACTTCTAGATTGCCAATGCCAATGTAGTTCATTTATCCACGACGCTGCTATGTAACGAAGTTGTATACACAATTGGAGCATCCTCGCATCTCTAACGGTTTGTCAGGTGGAAAAAATGAAACGATAAGTACGCGTCATTGGGTAGAATGGCAGGAGGTGGATCCTATATCCAGATTTAACTGCCTTTGAATTATGGATGGCAATGAAACTTTACGTAGACAGAAGATAAAAAGTGAGACAAAAAGAAAACTGGCAATCATTTAATTATTTATCATTGAGCGACATGTTTCGGTTATGCAATAACCATAGTCAGGCTGAAATGTAAACACATAGTACTGAAAAGTAGATTACAAAATAAACTAAACACTAACACAAGAATGTACCTTTACTTAGATCCAACTGGGGAGACAAAGTCCAATTTTAAAACACGGCAGAAAATTTGAAACTGTTAAACTAAATTTAAACAAAAGAAAATCTACAGGGAAAAGTTCATGGAAAGATATTTTAAAAATAGGAAGTACCGCAATTTGATAAAGTTTATTTAATAAAGGACTATGACAATGACTTGCATCTCATAATCCATCACAGGAAAATTCATGGAGAAGTTGTCTGCGTGAGTCATTCTTATACCCGTTTTATATAGCCAGGTATGGAAATATACAGCCTAGTCACCTCCACTCCTTACTCACCATCGCGAAAAGGACATTAATGTTTATCGATGTAATTCAAATCAGACCTGGGCAGAAAAGCCGATCACAAAATCAATTGTAAAATGATGTCGGCCAAGTTGGGAAAAGTTGTCTAGAACTGAATCCGAGTGACACCCCTGCACCCAAAAGAAAGCGGACGCTTCTGGCACAGACAGACAGCACCATAGTCGGTGCAGAAATGACCCCCTTCCGGCCCTTTGTCCCGGCTGTAAAGCGGTAGTGTCAACGGATATGACATTTATCCGACTGAGACAGGGCGTCAAGTTCGCCTAAAGAGTCTTACATAATAGTTCAATACATTAAATTCATATCATTAGTATAATTTAACGATAACGAAAGATTATAGGAGACATTCAGGCCAATATGGAACATTGGATATTTATTGCCAAAGGTTTTGTTTATGCAGAGCATGAGCATTATGAAACAGTTTCAAAAGTAGCGCGTATAAACAAACACAGTTTATGGAAAGAAAGTTAGATACACTATGTCAGTGTGAAAACAAACACTGAACAAGAGTCCAGGAGTTGTACACAGCCTTGTTGTTGAAACTGGAGGTAACCTAGCTTCACGGAACCTTTTTGAAGTAAATATTCAATCCATCGTTAGGGAAAAGGCGTTTCAAACTCTCTGCTAGATTCCAAGAGGGTCGACCAAGAAAAAGGCCAGAGTAATGAAAAAATCAAAAGGTTATATAGCCTGAAAAATCACTACGCACGTGAAATGAGAGAAAATGTTTAAGAAAAATGATAGTTGGTATTGATCTGCGTGTATGAGAAAAGGACCAAGAAGAATTAGTCTTTCCAGGACATGTGGGAATTAGAATGAAAATTAATCATTGAGATCAGAGTAAGGGGGTTTTCTATACATCTTACTTTCATTTCTCTTTTCTTTATTGTCTATTTATACACCACTTTTGAAACTCCATGAGAATGGTTAAGCTTATTGAAATATGTTGAAATAAAAGACTTGAAAGTACAGTAAAACCTATATAAAGTCATATCTCGAGAGACATTATTTCAAACGGAAACAAGAAGAAAGATAGGACAAGTTGGAGGTTGCCGTTGTCAAACAACTATACAAGACCACATTAAATAGACTTCTTCCGAAGAAGAGACTTCATAAAAATTAATAATTAAGTATAGCCGATATACATATACAGCCAGTCAGAGTATATGAAAACAAAAACAATTATTTAATTTAAGTCCTTATAGCTAAAAGCTGGATTTATGAAACAAAACTCCTCTTTTTATGGATTCACTGACACGCAATTATAGATTGATTAAATTTTATCATACGTTTATTAGGGATTTAAAGATTTAGACAAAATGCTGTATAACATGAATTAACTCTACATTCAAAACATTCATGTAGAATCATTTAAAGAACGAAACCCATTTCAAGTGAAAGTTATGACAAATCTCATTCCAAATTATTAAACACACAATTAACAAACATTTAAATAGGCTTATCATATTTTGGGTTTCCAACTTCAAGTCTCAGTTAGCCACCTCTGGTATCATTTTAATAAGACAGATTTTAGCTTTATTAATTTCCTTTCACATTGTACCCTTTTTAAACTTTTGAAGCGATGCGATGTCGCTCGTTTTAACTAACACCAACTACTAAACTTGTCATGAAAAGTTCATTTTAAAGTAAAATGGCCAATCTATCAACAGAAAACTTGAAACTAAATACTAAATACTAATTATTTCCGATGATTTGAAATGGGAAACATACATTCAAACAACATATGTTTATAAAGAGGTTAAGAATCACATTCCAACTTATTTTGCTCTCAGAAGTATCCTATCTCATAGTAAATTATTCATGATATATTTATTCTCATACTATCATATTCCAACATCAACTATGCAATTGAAATCTATGGAAATGAAATGACAAATGGATGTTGCAATTACAAAAAAATTCAAAACGGATTGCTGAAACTTTTAATGAAAAATCAAGATTACAAATCAGTTACACAAAGACTGTAGATTACTAAAATTAGATGATAATGCAAAATGTACGCCTCCCTTTGATATATCATAAAGATAAGATAAGACAAATTTTTATTTGCAACCCGGGCTTAATTAAACAAATACAGTAATATATTAATAACATAAATGAAAAGGGGATTTTGTTCGGTCAGGCTAACGGAATAACTATAAACAAGTAACCTTCATATAAAAACAATTCACAGCTGATTTGGACGAAATAAACACAAACGGCTGAAAAAATATAACTATAGAACAACAACAAAATAACAACAAAGTTTGTAAATTAAACAAACATAGGAAACGCCCCTTAAAATAGGGAAACAAAAATTGAACAAAATAATTTTACTAACCTGAACCGAACAAAAGTTAAATACAAGTTATTGTTATTTTTCTTCTTTTTATCCGACCTAAACAAAGCACCTGGTAAAGCATTATATTACAATGAGATGGCAAGCTGTATTACATATGACATACAATTAAGTAGAGGTCCCACAATATCACACTTGTCAATGAAAATTAAAATGTAATTTACGAGCTTACCAGTACACTTAGAGTCATGATCGTGTGTACAGAAGAATTAGGAAACTAAATAATGGAGTTTATATACTGTACTTGTACAGAAAAATCAATCTGATTAGTCCACTGAATTGTGCTGCCGGACAGGAATCGATCTATGCAAGAGATGAGCAATGTTCGAATCCAAATTGAAAAAAGGTATATATAAATTAACACGATCGGAGAACTGTTTTATGAAAGCGGCTTCAACCACAAGACGAATTTTAAAATCCTTACAATTATAAATACAACGGCTAGAAAGAAAATCCATAAAATGGCCATGAGTCCAAACATGTTTAGATAAAGCATTGTTGAAATTATGATTTTCGACTCCTCTTTTGTGTTCCCTATAATACGACAGCTCAGATCTCAGATTCTGTTTCACCCATATAATTATTGCAATTTATACGGTATACACTTGTTGAAGAAGATTGCCTAGGCGCAATTAAAACCAAGTTAGATTTTAATTTATTGAGATAATAAAAACAAGGTCAAGAGAGAGAATATAAGGGACAGACAATAATTTTTGTTAAAGGATTGCAATAGCAACGGCGTGTGTGTAAAAAAGCTTTGTTTAAAATCGAGTGGGGGTAGGCTAGTTTCAGAAGAGAAATGACCTATAAATATCCTAAATGTATCAAGAAATATACTCTTTTATAAATATAAAAAGTGTTCGAGAAGAAACTTGTGTAGTCGGGAACCAAACAAAAATTGACTTAAAATTAATTAAAAATCGGAGAAATAATCGAGAAAATTACAAAATGTACGATTTCGCCCTCTTTGGACGCCCATCCTTTATTGTATCAGATTGATTTGTATTGCATCCTTGTACTCCCCTATTTACCATCTGAACTGGTTCACAATTGTTTCCATTTACTAATCTTATTTGTTTAAATAATTGCGCTTATTACTAGTCTGAAGACCAGCAAGATCTGCCAGCTGACGGCCTGTGGTTTGCCTCTTGTGTTGTTCATAATAAAATCAATACATATTGCTATACGTTTACATGTCATTGCTATCCTAAGTCATTATGTATTTGTCTTATATGGAAAGATAATAAGCAGTGTCACAAAACCAATGGTGTATTGCTTCCAACTTTATGAATTTCGTATATTAGGCATTAAACGATACATGTATAACATTAATTTAATTAAAGCAATATAACAATCATGCATAGATTTTATTGTACAATATTTATGCGCGCGTAGTGCGAATATGCAAAAATTGAATTCTGTTTATTAGGAATCATTTAGATAAACTTTCTACGATGGATACGCAAACAAGTATGTTGTCGCTATCTGAAGAAACATATAACTTGATAGGTGATGACATTGCGGCTAAAATTGATGAACTGGTAGTCGAAACAAACAATCTCAGTTCAGAGATTATTGCCGAAATGGACAAGGCAGAAAAGGATGTAATTCCGAAGTCGACTGATTATTCGACAAAAAAGTAGAAATATTCAAGATGTTTCTGACAGAAAAGGGGTTTCCTTCCGATATTGAAACAATGAAACCTGAAATATGCACCAAACGCATTGGTGGGATGGGATCAGGCGGCACCCCCGTCAGAGGAGCCGGGGGTCCCGCAGATACGAGGCCACCGCCACGCGATCCTCCGATAGCACCGACAAAGGTGGGGCCACCGCCCCGAACGCGCGCAGTCGTGGGTTTAGGTGAGCAGGGCACACCTGGAGCCAGTGCTCCAGGGTCTGCTCCTCCTCTCCACAGTGTGGACAATTCGGATTCTAATCCGGGTCTAAACGGGCTCGGTACGTTGCTAACACCCTACAGTGCCCGCTCCTGAGTCGCGCGAGTAAACTCCTCGAGTGCGCTCATGAACCGGGATGGGATCCTTGGCTTCCCTCTTAGTGAGAGGCCTAGCCGCCCTGAAGGACACCGGGACAGGGTCCTGGGGCCCATCAACGTTCCGCGGGTAGCCCGCCGCCTTCTTGGCCTCCCTGTCGGCGACTTCATTTCCATGAAGGCCACAGTGACTAGGGATCCATTGGAGGACAACGTTGCCTTCCACCCGCATCAAAGAGGATCTCACTGCGCCCAGTTCCTGGTTGCAGAGAGACGTCTCGCTGCTCAGCGCATCTAAGGCATACGACTGTCGGAGCAGATCAAGTACTGCCCACCCCGACCCTCGGGCGTCAGCCAATTCACCGCCAGGCCCAATGCAGTCACCTCTGTATCGAAAGACGAGGTGAACTCAGAACCTTTCTGACGTAGGATTGCCACTACTGTTGGGCTTTCACTCGACCCGCTTGTGATCACTGAAGAAAAACCACTTTTCTGACATTAGGTATTTATTTGCAGAAAATGATAAATCAATTCTGAAAGAAAACAATAAAAAAACATCATATTAGAGTACATATTGAAATTTTAACATAACGGATAACATGAAACATAATGCATAATAATAAAATAATACAGAATACAGAAAAGGCTGCTAACTTACGTCAACCAGTAAGAGAGACATGTGTGTATTATGAACGAATTAAACCAAGGTACAATCTAGTAGGTACATGCTAATGACCGCTACGCGGTTCAGGCAAGTGAATAGTGCTTAAACACATATTGCAAAAGACGCTAATGTTCGTCTACCCAGTGTCAAACGATCGATTCACGGAATTCACCAGCTACTAAGACGGCACATGTGTCCAAAATAGGAAACCTTGCAAATTACAATAATTCACCATTTTACTAAGTCACACAGACTAGGAATATCATTACTAAATTATTATTACAAAATTAGTGATAAGGTAGCGTTGTATCTTTTAGTTTTAAATAAAAATAATATTTTTTTAGAAAAAACATGTTCGACAAGAAATCCACTAGCAGACCGGTTTCGGGTTTATTGCCCCTCGTCAGTACTGGTTAGGATTCGAACGTGCTATTTCGGAAATTTTTAAAAGTCTTCATTCTATACATCTATAATAGTAGTATTATAAATATCCTATCTGAAAAAAGAGAATATGTCAGAAATGAGCATTGCATGATCGAAAGAATTACACAAGAAGGAGATTAAACTAGGTCTTTACTTGAACGTAGACAAGACGAAAATGATAGTCATAAAAGCAAGCAGGGACGATGAACCACTTGGAGTTGGGGTGAAAGGGTTAAACTTTCTCGGCTCTCAAATAACTTATGATGACAGTATAGTTGCAAAAATGAAATTGATCGTCAAATTTCTCTGGCCAAATCAGCAACCATCTCCCTCTTTCCCCTCTTTCATTTTTATTTTCTCTCCCCTCTCTCTTTTATTTCCCATCTCTGACTAATCGTTTTTCTCTCTCATAATTTTCTTTCTGTCCCCTTTCTTTAGCTTCTGTTCTTTTTCTTCCTTTAGTATTTTCTCACTCAGACTCTCGTTCTAATTTCTCTCTGTTTTCTGCCGATTTTTCTTTTATCTCCTTTCTCTCACTTCACCTCTCTGCTTCTTTAATTTTATCTCTACTTTCCTTTCTCTCTAGACGCTCTCTTTTCTCTCTCCCCCTCTCTCGTCTCTAATTATTTCTCTTTATTTTCTTTCTCTCTAGTCGCTTTCTTATCTATCTTCTTTTGCCTCTCTTTCCTTTTTCCTTTCCTGATCTCTTTTTCTTTTCTCTCACTTTTTGTGTTTGTTTATTTTCTCTGATTACTCGCTTTTTCTCACACAATTTTCTTTTTCTCAGTTTTATCTAGCTTCACCTGTCTCATTCCTTTATTTTTTATTACCCTCATTCTATTCTTTCTCTGGTTTTCTCTCGTTTTTATTTTTATTATCTCCTTTCTCTCTCTCTCTCTTATACCCCTCTGTCCTCTCTTGTTCTCTCTTTAATTTCTTTGTCTCTTTTATCTAGTTTTCTCTACTTAGCTTTCTCTCTCCTCTCTCTATTTTCTCCGGGAGGTCGGGTCGAGGACGCGTCGGGAATTACAACAACAGTAACTATTTCACTCGATAAGGTATGGAAAGACAGAGGAGTTACAAAAAGTATACTAAAATCTACATTATGAACACACTGGTGTTCCCATCGTCCTATATGGAGCAGAAACCTGGACTGTTAAAGCCAGGGATGTGGACTTGGTGAAGACTGCTTGGGATATCATGGAGAGATCACAGAAACAACAACAGCGTCCTGAAAGAAATTGGTGGGAAGAGAAGGCTCTTGCAGAAGGTTTGCTAATTACAACGAACAGTTTTAACATGTTTCCCGATGAGGCTCAGAAAGCCTTGAAAAACCGACTATGACGGGCTTCGTAGAAGACACACGCAAACGAGGACGCCCAAGACCCAATGTGGAGTGATAACACCAAAGAACACAATGAATGCTACTTTACAGGACCCTAATATGGAGTTAGCACAAGTGTGTGAGGCATGGAAAATAGCAGTCCAAAGGACAACAGACATTCGTCGACAGGCTTAACTGACTGTGCATCAGTCATATAGTCACAGGTATACTCTCGTGTTCCTTATTGCCGTACATGTACGGCTATTTAAAACGACTCTCTTACCCAACCTGTACTACTATATTCAACACTGTACGACAAGTAAAGCCTATCCTATCTCAAACGCCCATATTAACCAAATAATAAAAAAATAAACTCTCATCCCGTAAATCGACTGCCAAAAACAACGCATCGGGTAATTAGCGGCTAGACGTTTCGGGGCATCCCCCGAATAACAGATACCCGAAACGACCAGGTCACTTCGTGAGACATTGCGTGAACTGAAAAATGGCGCTGCCCTTACCGGCTGTCAACTTTGCAAGAGTGCTCCTCAAAATCGATATTACTCACTACTAGTAAGCAATGCTACTCGTACGGTGCAGATGATAATAAAATGCATCGCCGTATTGTTGTGTTTATAATCACAGCGCCAAATAAATAATACAGCCTTTATATTCATTCGCCTGATTTAATATAATACCCTACATCAATTGCAAAATGTTACATCATTTGTTTTTGCTATTTTGTAAGAATCTAGTAATAAAGCATGTTGAAAGTTTCTTCACTTATATAATAAATGATAATATTGAGAGTAAATGTTAATTCATCACAATATAGTATATTGTCAAAGATACTTTACCTGTACTATTATTAAACCCCATACTCTCATTTTGATTATAATGAAATTTCCTCCCCGTATTATTATTCATCCCTGTATTCTTATTAGAATTTTCACAATTTTCAAACCCGTACTGTTATTCACAACCGTACCACTATTAGGAACACGAAAGTAATTCAAAACTCAAAAATTTTCTCCGCTTACATAATTACAAACTGAGATTATGTTTGACGGCGCGACGATTTAGCTGTGCTAAAATGTACATTACCGCAAACCTCATAAATAATTCACATGTACTAATATACTAAAGGTTCGATTATTTTATTACGAATCAACAACTGTCGTCTCTACTCCAAACATTGCCAAGCATGAAACTTCCTTCGTTGGAAAGTGGCAAATGTTTCATCTCTTCCACCTGAAGTGCACCGCATACGTATAGCTCCTCCTCGAAAATCTCCTATTCCTCATTCCTCAATTCGGCACTTGACCAGACATACAAGCGTACATACCCGTGTCTCTTGTAAACAGCTTATAGCTGTGTCGAAGAAATCTTCGTTTTGGTTAGGATATAGCGGCGTGCTACCACAGAGCTTCCCAAATACGTACACTCATGACCTTACCAGATGGTTGACCAGATGAACAAATAATCAGATGTCACCACAGCTCTCAGATTGAATTTACCTACCTCATATGAAGGCTATATAAGAGGGTTTGTTGGTTGTCTGCCTACTTCCTTCTTAAGATGCTGACCTTATATGTGCTCTTTACATTATTTACGAGATTGCATATTGACTTTTTGAAAGGTTATTACACATTTCTAAATAAAAAACTAAATTTAATAAAATTCTTATTGATGGCCTTGCCATATATTTTTGTATTTTATTTGTTCACTGATAAAGTAAGGATAGTGTGCATCTCGCTAAAGTTTACTCGAAGTCTTAACAATATTCTATGTCATCTCATTTTCTCGTATACATGTATCTTAATCTCCTAAATATTTTTTCTTAACACAGAGAAGTTTAGAACTCGGGAGGGCAAAGATCAACTGATTAATTATTAATTACTATTGAATAAGAAGGAAAACGAGTAATTCAAATATGAAAGAAAATATCTCGTGTGGCCAGCTAATATAAAATTTAAAACCAATCTCTTAACTGTACATTGTATATGTATAAATAAGAATTTTGTCTGAACGCGATGCACGTTTAAACACGGAAATCGTACTATACCAATTTTTACGTCAACGTCGAACGTCCTCCTGGGAGTGATATATGTAGAATGTTTAATTTTAAAACAATGTATTTTACTTTCTCCAAACTTTGCGATTTTTTTACAATTAAATTTGCATAAACATTTGACTTCACGAAGTTCTTATTGCGTATACACTCATTTATGACATATTTCACTTATCAAATTAACAGATCTATTACATCATTTTCCTACCGAAAACATATTACCAATAAAATGCAAAATGATATTAAATACTATTCTGAATGGATACGCGACCGGACTTTGCATTGACATGTACTAATTTGTGAAGTACCTATCGAACCGATACCAATCAGTGATATATGATGCTAACTTATTTTTAATGTTTCATAAGAAATTTACATTCCCTCTCGGGCAATGCCAGTATTCTCCCCGGATGTGTATCGTGTATAGCATGCTGCTAGAGTGCACCGTACACGGCGAGTAAGCACCACTGACGCTTAGCAGCAGATTTCAACTAGTACTATACTACATTGAAATAAGCCGTTGAATACTATGTCTATAGACTAAATCAATATGACCATAATGTTATATAAGATCCCCTTAAAAGTTTAGTGCAGGTCCATATTACTTTTAGAAGTTGTTTTGAATATGAGCATTCAACAGTGACGTGAACGATGCTGATAGTTTACCATTTAGTTATTTGCTTGCTGCATTATATTTTTCACCTTGTATCTTTCCATTGCTACTGTAGGTCATCCTATTTATTCTGCACATTTTGTGCGAAAACGTGGCGTATTTTGCTGTCCTCAATAGGATTTTTTCAATTTACATAGACTTTTCTATTGGCAGAGTAGTTTTATTTTCCCCGATTGAGAAAGATATGTAATTCTATAAAGTATCGGTTGCTTGATTAACACACAGTTACGAGCAATTAACGAGGCAAGGATAGTGTTTTTTAATAACTACACGAATATTAGTAATAATTTCAATAAATCAATTATTCATTAAAGCATTCTGATATCTATAAACTCGCATCTCTCGAAGGAACAGCATGCATAATGTTTGACTTTAATTTACTGTAGGCAGATAAAATAATGAATTGCGTAGTTATAGTCCGAATTTCTCTGCATGTTAATTATACGCTCTATATTAGCGTTGCTTACAATAACTGAATTAGACATGAGGTCTTCTGTAAGCTGTTTCTCTTTTCCATAACTGCGCATTTTTTACTTACTGCTGATATTTGTCATATTCCAGGCAATTACAAACAAATTGTGTGTAGGAAAGTACTGTGGAACTATGGTAGTGATCTCAATTGGTTCTAAATTGGGTTATTTTGGTTATAGTATAAGCTTTCTGCGTAGTGCATAGCGTGTTCCTATATAAATGTATTGTACATAGAATGCGTTGCAATCGAAATTTCTAACTGGTGATATAATTTCTTCTTTAATCACAGGAGCAACCGCACTCCGAGGATCGTTGTCATCCAGCCTACGTTATCCCCACAGAAATGCCCTTGAAAAAGAACTACCACAACCAACGCCCGGTAGGACAACCTCTGAATGGCCGAGGACAGTTGGGTAACAAGATGGACGCAATGCGGCGCTCATTCTATGAGAATTGCCACGACTACTCGGCCGACGATCCGGACTATCTGATGTCACTGCTGAGTGACTCCTCGTCGCAACGTTCAAGTGGAATTTCCGTGACGGACAACCAGTCGCCGATGTATGCGGGACCGCCGACGACGCCTAGTCAGAAGCAAACGAACGGGAACAATGGAAATCAGGGTTCATCGGAAGAATCTCTGCGAACTTACGATTCCCAGTTTGAGGATTATTCAGACGGATCGTCCAATCAGCAGCAATCGACAACCCCAACCACCAGCATGTCTTCGCTGTCCAAATCCTCCAACGGCGCTAATAACGGAGGCGGGAATTCCCAGGGTAGCGGAAAGAGTAGAGTAAAACTGGGAGTCCGATTTCAGGAGCCCCTGACTCCTACTCCCGAAGCACCTTTCGAGGAGCGTTCCTCGAAAAAGAAGAAGGAGGAGCTTTATCTCTTTGATGACAGTTCTGAATTTGCGCACTATGAATTTCTCCCTCGTTCACTCGGCTCCAATGATTCGGGTGCTTCTTCTTCGGCATCCACTTCGCTGACACCGACGAATTATTCGCGGAGCATTGAAAACATTGCCGGTGACTATGACGACGTGACGACGGGAATAAGACGCCAGGTGATTTTTAACAGCGGCCATGGTGCGGACCAGTGGAATACTTCGTTGGAAGGAATAGAGGACGAAAGCAGCCTGACCGGTTGGCAGTTAGTCGACGGAATGAAGCGGCTCTCAGTAAACAGCACAGATTCCACAGACCAATCCTCCTCCTGCGACATCCCCTTAGATGAGGGCCAAGTAATCGAACTGGGCCGGACAAAGGCGTTGGAGATGTTTGCCGGAATTCAGCAGATGGTCGTAGCCAACTGCAATCGCCTCTTTCGTTTCATCAACAGCAAGTGGAAAACCACCGAAAGCCTCGTTGATTCCATAGTCGGGATTCAGTCCACGTGCTGCAACCTATCGGAAAGCCTGACCCGATTCACCAAATTCTCGCATAACGTTTTGGCCAACGCGAACCGGAGTAGCGACCGGAATTTAGCCAAGAAAATCTGGAAGCACGTTCAACCTCTGGAAAGGGGTGAGAAAGATTTCAACGCTATTCTAGGGAAGTTGGACGCGATTCGATGGCAGCCAAGTGAGATAGCCCGCTTGGCGATGAATCCGGATACGGACTACTTGAGCATGCTTGTAAACGCGATTCGGTCAATAAGCATTGAGGCCAGATCCCTGTCCACGACCATCAATGCGAATGCCGCTTTGCTTTTCCCTGGACGGTCGATTTCTCTGAATAAAGACCGCTCAGTGGGCAATTCGCCTCTGTCCGGCGGGGCCACCTTCACTGATAATGCGATTACTCGCGAATCGCCCCAGCTACGTCGACCACACATCGAACGCCACCATAGTCTGAAGTGTGAAGCGGCACTCAGTCGCCGGAACGTGGTCAGTCCTACGCAGGAGAAACAGACTCTACTATTGTACTCAGCTCAGATAGAATCTCACGGGGAAGTCCTCCTCTCCACGATGGAGGAATTCCTCAAGTGCATTGCCCAAAAACAATCCCCAAATATTTTCGTCGCCCATTCGAAATTTCTGCTCAAGTGTGCCACCCAGCTGATTCACATAGCAAGTGAACTGTGCAACGCCCTGCCAAAGAGCTCGCGACTGTCCGGCGCCATCGAACTCAATGCCAATACGCTTTGCGACTCTCTCAAGGGTGTGATAGCCGATACGAAAAGGGCGACTGCAGACTATTCGTCTCCAGGGGCAATGTCTAGGCTGGTGAATTCCCTAAGCAGTGTGAGGCAGGCCTCTTTTACACTTCGCAAGACCATTCGGGATGCAGCGTCGGTCAATACATCATGAGATTTATGTACAATAGCTCCAATATGCGCCTGTTGTCCCTTTGTATTATGAGCCTGTGTAGCATGTAGAAAGCGGAAGATTCTACTAGTATACGTTTTCAAATCGACGATGATTGTGATTTTTTTGTGCTTCTTTGTTCAGTCGCAAGATTCCCAAGATTCCAGTACTGGTGTCAGCGAAAGCGTGAAAACTTTTTCAGATTTTCTCAGGGTCTCCATTTTTCTTTGTTTATTCTAAGATGGTCTAAATTCAAACATTTTTTCGCACGAAATGGTGTTCCTATACGTGGATTTGCGGTATATTGGATATAAATCATACTTCTTTTTAAATTTGACTCGTATAAAGTCGAATTTCAAATGCGCATTTTAGCTACTAACATGGCAGAACAAGTATCTATACTGCTGTTTAGAGGAGCAACATTGTTTCATATCTGGTCATTAGTTTATAAGATTTAATGATAGCTTCTATATACCAGCTGTTATGTACTGATGTTTTTCATTATAATTCTATCGGATACAAAATAAAACATCTTATATGTGTTTTTATCTTATTGAGATAATATGTGCTTGAGACGGTCAGAATTTGCATTAATTTAACAGAAGAATGATTTAATATTTCACAATAAAAAATAATTTAAATCGATACATTCTAATTCAATTCTAAAATGAGAATACAATATAAATGAAATAGTATATATGGAGTGGTTAATCGTTTTAATAACCTTGATCGAATTTAAAAAGAAAATCTTATAAGAAAATGGTTTAAACAAGCGTTTTGGAGGGGCTGCTCTAATTAAAATTAAAGGTTTGAAATCTGTAAGGAAATGCAATTAAACAAGAAATGTTGTCTAACTTTCCAAACATTTTACAGTCAAATTTTTCTGGTTATTTTATTTTGTTTTTCAAATTTGTATCTGTAAATTTTGTGCATCAAAGAAGGGTCAAAGTGATCTAACTATTCCATATGGGTCGAATAGTTAGACCGCTGAACTGATCTTGGTTCAGGCGAGATCCTTGTAAGCCGAAGCCCATCGACCCGAGTTCCTCTGTGAGCAAGGCCAAGCGCTACTACCGCGGTTTCAAGGTTCAATTTTTAACAGTGCGGGCACGGCGAGAATATTTCCGCGCCCAACAGCCTCAATGCTCTGCCATAATGGTGTATTAACCGCTCCAAAACGTTGTCATTGGCATCTTAGCCGAGCTAGGTAGGCAAGTAGGTCGGTGTACACAAGACAAGTTTGTACATGAGTAGACATAGTGTCTTTGAGGTACCTGGCCGTCCTGAAGATCAACGGGACTCAGATAGTCTGCGCTTTGGGCAGCAGCTTCCGTGGTCTCCCTGTCCACGATGTAATTTATATGAAGACTGCAGAGACTGGATACCCAATTGAAGCACCGCCTGACTCTTAACTTGCTTCAAAGATGACCTAGATGAACCCATATTAGGATAACAGAGAGCAAGGCGGACCGGATCTACTGTTGGAACATATAAGACAATGACGTCCCTCATATAAGCTATTCAACTGGTAGGCACAAGGAGATACTAACATACGTTTCAAAGAACAGCGTGAATTCCGCACAACGCCGAGCTGTCACTCCATACGGATGAAATCTACTGTTCCTTCAAGCGGAGAACCCCTTGATGAGGGTTGACACTCCATCCTTTATTCACCTATTCTCACGGAGGAAACGTTTCAGGAGAACTGTAGACCAATACTATTGCAAATCTCATTAACCATCTTACAAAGTCTGTTAAGACCGCTATAGCCGTGAGCAACATATTTCCCGGATAGGTTTATAGTTCCAGAAACGATTGTCCCCCACCAGTGCTCCAAATCTTCGTAATATTGTAAGTATAGTCGATGACCATTTCCATTCGCTCAAAGTCTTTCAAGGTGACAGTCTTACTCCCTGATTGTAAACATAGACAAAAGACAGGAAACTTTGTGGATCAACATGCGTCTTAAAAGTGAATGGGGAGATAGGTGGTTGGATTCCCGGAGAATGACAATAAGACTATTACAAACACCTGACACTATTTTCCAAGTTCCCCTTGGGATCTGCTTACCGATATGAACTTTTTTACAGATTTTGTTCAGGGGGGAAAAGTCTTATTGTGTTGGCGTATCTCGACCATTCAGTAGCACTAGCCCGTTGTCACTCTGTACAACGGAAAAGATATTCCCCCCTTTTATTTCTGAAATACAAGGGAATGTTAGCTGATGTCTGGCAGAATAAGTCTCCATATTCGAACTCGACTGGGAAACTAACCATAATGGTGGATGACTGGATGAACAATTCACATTATAATGTTTCGATGCTATTTGTAGCGCCGACTGAAAGAAAGATTCTGCCGACTATATCTGTTCAAACATGATTTCGTATGAAAGGTAGATATAGAAAATGGAGGAGGGCGCAGTACTATCGATGAAAGGCAATGACGCCGTAATGAGTTGAAATATAAAAAGCCACAATGTAAAAACAATTTGTTTAATGTAAAAACCGAGCTTTCGGTCCGTCTCACACGGC